>CM040929.1:25404964-25632464 GCA_023029165.1 Gobiocypris rarus | reverse complement strand
TTATTGGCATGATTGTTAACATTTACAATATTGCGAAAGCAATATAAAATAGGCCATTTAAAGCACACACACATTTATTTACAGATATAAATAAGTTCAAGTAAATAAAGAAATTAAGAAAAAAGACGTTATGAAAAAATATATACATTAATCGGTGTCAGTTGAGTTGAACAGTACTGCACGACTGCTGCTGCGCGCTCACGCAAACACTACGCGATTCGTTCTTTTGAATCGAATCTTTTCAGTGATTCGCTTGAACCCATTCACAAGCTAAACTATTTGCGTTGGGTTTTTTTGACAAACCGATGGCATACACTTGCATGTAATGTTTTTACAGTGCTTCATTTACACATGTGTTTTTTTTCTTTGCAATTAAATTATAAATGTCTGTTTAGAGGTTCCTGTAACAAATTACACAATTGAGTAATTGCACTAATAAAATGTGCGACACTTTACATTTACTTACAAATTATAGCATATGTAATACCTAAATAATTTACTTTATGGTGGGTTCATATTGTCATTGCTCAGTTTTTTCAGGCAAAATCTGGAATCTGCTTATTCGGGAATTTCACATAAGGGTGAAAAAGTGAAAGCCTCAAATATCAGATTTAGTGTGCATTCAAGGGCACTGAGCTTTGGTATTTTATTAGACCTGGGACAGCCTTGCGCACCTACTTCCTGCCGCCTACACAAGGGGTCAAGACCACAGGTGGGGGTACTGGGACAGGGCCAATGAACTAACAACAATAGTCATGTGTCCGAATTTGCCGACTTCCATACTAAAGTCGTCATGAAGCAGAAGTTGCGTTTTTTCTTTCCTATTGTGATGTATATCCGAGTGAAACGATATCATGACAAATCGATGTCATGATAAATACTCATTATAACGTAGTTCAAACAGCATTTATCATAACATGATTTTGTAGGATTTGTAATCAGGCGCTAAAGAGAGTACCTATTCGAAGTAATTAGTCACTATTAAGGCTTCTCTAACAAGAAAAAATGTAGAGCGGGCTTGAATTTTTGATATGGAGAATTGATTTGATGGTTGTGGTTTGTAATTGCGGTGATCTGATGTGATTGACAGGTCCGGTCCTCACACGTCATCGAAGTGATGTAGCTGAAATTATTTAGTTTAACCCCTTACTTGTCACCATCCCACTAAGAGCTTGCTGCTCTTTTTTTAAAACCTTTTTTTCATATCACATATTTTAGTGATCATCCTAAATCATTCGAAAGCTTACGATCTCAAAATTCATCATGTGAAAAATGTTTTAAAATTGGATGTTGCGTTACCATGGAAACGGTACTCTTCTTGCAGGCTTCATATTACAAAATTTACTTTATAACCAAAACCTTTACTAATCTGGACAAAACACGTATTGTCGGAAAGGTCTCAAAGTTTCCATATTTGTGAAATTTTAGTTTTGTGATATAAGTGACATTTGGACAGAAATGTATTAATTTGTTACAGGAGATGCATTAAAAAAAAATGTAATGTGGGTTACACCCGGTGGCTATTTTTGGTACAGCGCCTAAACAAAATCTCATGGGAACTTCAATTTTTTAACACAACTTGGTTAGACTTATGGCTGGATTTTATAGTTATTCTAGAGTCAAAATTATTTAATTAAATATATTTTTATTAGTGCTGGGCTGTCGATTAATCACGATTAATCGTATACAAAATAAAAGTTTGTGTTTACACAATATACGTGTGTGTGTTTAGTTGTTATGTATATATAAATATACACATATGTTTGTATATATTTAAGAAAAATATGTTATATTTATACATAAGATAAATTACATAAATATTAGGGCGTGACTTTAACGCGTTAATTAAGATTAATTAATTGCGTGACTTTAACGCTGCGTTAATTAAGATTAATTACGCAAAAATAGATAACAATTTTAACTTATTTTTGCACGCGAGCGTTTTTAATGAATGAGTTATCGACGGACCGATTACTGGAACACCAACTAGCGTTCTTGACTTCTGAACACAACAAACCACAGTGAACATGAACGAAGAAGCTGAGACTGCTTTGCTTGGCCCGTCGATGGGAAATTTTGTTTTAAAAGCGAAAGGATGGAAGCGTCGACAAGACCACACTGTTAGAAAAAGATACATTGCTGTCGCTGGGGCGGTACCTAAGGTACAAAACCGAAAGGTACTAATATGCACTCTTAAAGTACTGATATGTACCTTTTAAGGTACAAATATGTACCATTTAGGGGTGAGTAAGGTACAAAGATGTACCTTTTCACTTTTGTACCTTAGGGTACCGCCCCAGTGACAGCACTGTACCTTTTTTCTGAGAGAGCATGGTTGTGTGGAAGCTATGCAACAAGGAATTTGCGTATCGAGCCTCAAATATCACCTCAACGCAAAACGCTGGACATAAATAAATAAACGAAATTTTGTTGATTAAGCTTATGTATTCAGTCATTATTCAATGGTATACTAAAAATCCATGTGAAAAAAATTACTTCTAACCGTTCTCAGGTCAAATATTTATATGCAATTAAAATGCGATTAATTTGATTAATTAATTACAAAGCCTCTAATTAATTAGATTAATTTTTTAATCGAGTCCGGCCCTAATAAATATACATACCGGTGTATACAGTATATACTTGCAAATATTTCTTAAATATATACATGAAGGAGTGTGTATTTTATATATACATAATAATTATACACAGTACACACACACACGTATTATATAAACACAAACTTTTATTTTGGATAATAATAATACAAAAAAACATGGATACATGTACATGGATACATCATTTATAATATATACTGGAATATTGTCATGATTATTTATAATGATGATGTCTAAAAGATTGGCTGATACTTTTATTTAACCGATTCTTTAAAACGAGCAGTTTGAAAGAACCGATTCCTGAAAAAGAATCGGGCTTTCCATCACTAACGCACGCGCACGCACTCACTCGCTGCGGATTGAGCTCTTCCCGCTTTGAGCTCGAGCTGCTCCGAGTGCCGTTTGGCGGATGACAGTTTGTTTTCACAGAGGGCCTGTCTGAAAAGAAGAACGAACATTTACCTCCTCAACTACGGGACGTTAATCGTTTTTTCGCCAGGATGAGACCGCTTATTCCAAAATGTACGAGTCTGGTGAGAAGTGTGAGGTGACATTTGTGTTTTGTGATGTTTTTTTGTGGGAGCTCGCGCAGGGCTAACGCTGCTAGCCTGTTAGCCGCAGCTGAAGGGTGGCTAATGCTAGCAGAGAGATTTCCTTAGCCAGCTTTCAAGCTATCCGTATATGCTGTCATATATCACGACACAGCGAACGAGCTCAGATTATTTTCGTTTTTTCTTCTTTTGAGACCTATATAATGTTAGTCGTTATTAATGTCATTTATGGTGTTTATGTGGTTTAATAGCAAGGAATGTTTAGCTAGTTAGCCATATCAAAACAGACGCTTTGTGCTCTCAGCCCCCTCAACCATCAGATTTGTATTGCTTAGCATTTAAAACGTTTTATTATGCATGTAAATGTGCTGTAGGATAACTATCTGGTCTGTTGGTAAACGGAACTGGGCATTTGCAGCCTTTCCTGACCCGTTGATGTGTAGGTTTACATATGTAGGCCCTAAATCTACATCCAAGTTATGTCTCTCATACAAAGCTTTTGATTTGCACGTTTTGTTGTGGTGGTTTTATTGTGTACCTGTGTGCTGCCAGTTCTCAGAAAGACTGTAACATTGCATAGTCTGACACTTAAATGGGTGTTAAAAAAAGTGTCAGATGCTTGAGAGTGAAGAATGGTCTTTCATCTGAGGAGATTTTGCTGAAACGTCAGGGAAATTGTGCTTGTGTGTTATTTCTAGAGCATCTGTAACCTATTTAGGAAGAATTCTGTGGGTATGTTGGCCTTGTTTTAAAGCCAGCATCCTATAGTGGAGCTGAGCACATTCATTGTGCTCACATTTAGCTAAATAAATATGTCATGAACTAATGTAGACTTTATACTTCATCCTACAGGATTGCACACAGCCTTCCAATTTTGAGCTGTGATAAACAATGGTCATTTGCTTCTGTCTTGGTTGGCATTCCTGCGCATTTCATGGATCTGTTTTATAAATATCAGATGCATCATCTCTCTGTGTTAGATGTGTGGTGAGAGAGGAAAGATGTATTTTTGCCCCTGCAGTCGGATGTAAGATTAGGAGAAAGTTGTGCAGGATGACCCCTGCCTTACTGTGCTGTTCAACAGTCTTCGCCCACCACACGCATCCAGAATCGCTTCGCTTCTCTCCATATTAACTGTCCTGTTTCCTGTACTCTGGATGGTTCATTCGAGATGCACTGTCCAATAGCTGATAATTATATTATGGCTGATGATCAATATTGTTTTGTCTTTTGTGCAGGCACAATGAATTTCCCATCTTGTACTTTCACAGAATGATTGATTACGGTTTGGTGCTTTTCTAATTGAACTATTTTGGGTTAGGTTTAGAATTTTTAATTATGATTTAACTTAAAAGGATAGTTCACCCAAAAATGTACTCACCCTCAAGTTGTTCCAAACCTGTTCGAGCTGCAAGATTAATCGTTAAGAGCTCGCGATCTCGATTCAAATACTCACGCGATCTTATTCCTAAATGACATTTATTCGCCTGTCTATTAAACATTTGACAAAATCACAGTGAACATTCAGATCCACGTGAGGTATGTGAGCGATGTGAGTTTCCCTTTCAAACCATAGACAAAACGAGCATGTTCCCGATTAATCGTTAAAAGATCGCAATCTTATTTCTAAATGGCAACGATTCCGCTATGTCTATTACCATGGCTGTTTCACGTCGCAAGCACTGTTTTGATAACTACAAACTTTCATACCAGTACACAGTACCAGTACCCCCCTGCTATTTAAAGGAACACTCCACCGTTTTTAGAAATAGGGCTTATTCAACTTCTTTCCTACATTTAGATATGTGGGCAAATGCATTGTCTCAGTGCATGCATTGTTTTAGTTTGGCAGGGTCACCGCTAGCTTAGCTTAGCATAATGAATGGAATCCTATGTTGCCAGCTAGCATGTCCCGAGTAAAAGTGATAAAAAAAACCCTCCTAATTACTTCTTGTGGCCTGCGTATTCACAACGAATACAAATAGCGATGCAGATTAAGACAAGGCGATTTCCTAGGCTAATATTAACTTGGGACTATATTACGGGGAAGCACAGATGAAGCACTGCTACTTGGGCACAGCGATATCACGCAACACATAAAATATTTTTTCTGGACCCTGCCAAACTAAAACAATGCATGCACTGAGACAAAAATGCATTTGCCCACATATCTAAATGTAGGAAAGAAGTTGAATAAACCCCATTTCTAAAAACGGTGGAGTGGTCCTTTAAATGTTTGTAATGCATAAATAAGGAAATGTGTGGTTGAAAAGACTGTGAAGCTGCTTATCTGTACATTTACTTGGCACTGCTCTCTCTCTCCGGATCAGCGGCAGCGCGAACACAGATTTAAATGTTGCTGTGCGATTCTCGTTTTTAAAGGGTAACCTAAAGTTTGAGCTGTGCTGCACGGGCTGTTAATCAGCTCGGAGCAATAATAGACAGTGCAAGCTCATACATGGGCCGATCTCGTGACACCGTAACTACACAGCGCTGAGAGATCCAGTGAGAGTGCACCACAGTATCATTAACATCGCTACCGCAAGATCTAGTGAAGCGTTCGGTGCAGAACTCTGTTATAAACCACAGATATCAGATCAAACAGCGCTGACGTAGAAACCAGGAGAAACATTGAAACATTCAGGGGTTTCAGTCCACAAATCATACACATTCACCATGGATTTAATGAGGTAACACCTCATGGTATTGTGGAAGAAATAGTTGAATGTTTGTTTTTTTACATTATTCATCGTACAACCTTTTGAGAGTGAAATTCAAGCAGCTTTGCACATTTTTCTGCACTTAAAAATCTCTAAATATTATCCCATTTTAATCATATTTTTAATGTGGTGATTTGTAAAACTAAAAGTTTAAAGATGTTAGGCCACTTTGTGGCAAACAAGCACTTTTATTTAAAAAAGACATGAAATCACCACTATAACCAGAGGAGCACTTATTTGACTTATTAGGCATTTCTTCTTTTGTTCAAATTGTGACTAAATTACACAGAAAACAAGTAAAGAGTGCTCCTCTTAGTTCAGTTTGATACTATAGAACATGCAACGCCAACTGGCGGCCCGCGGGCCAAATCCGGCCCGCCAGAGATTTCCATCCGGCCCCCAGAATAACTGAATTCAGGAATAGAAAAGTTTAGGGCTGGTCCGAATACCATTTTTTTGCGCTTCGAAGCTTCGGTAGTAATGAACATCAACTATTGGAAGCTTCGGAGAGAGGGGCTGAACATATTTTTCTCACTAATAAAGGCAGTAATCTGTGTCTGTATGTCCGTTTGCATTATTATTATTTCAAGAACCGTTCATCCAATCGACTTCACAAGGGAGTGCAGTGTCGCAATTGGTGCAATAGGCCCTATAGATGGACACGCGACACATTCAGAATTAATGAACTTTTAGTAAACTACAGTCAGAACAGCGCGAGCGGGAAGCGGCGCACCTCACGCGGGCAGGGCTTATGCTCCGAGAACGGACACTGCACTAGAGATATAAAACGCACACACACACACAGGTCTGTTAAATTAAGCAATAGTTTTAATCTAGTCTAATATTTTTCTGACTAACAAATTGGCACATTAAGGGTAGATTTAAATAAAGAAAAAACTAAATTTAAATATAGAAAAAAACGAAATTTAAATAAATAAAAAATAAATTTAAATAAAGGAAAAACGAAATTTGAATAAATAAAAACAAAATTAAGTTAAATTAAAAACGAGATTAATTTAGATTGATAATAACGGGTAAAAATGCTAATAAATTTTGTTTCTATTATTCTATTTTTCCACAATCTCAAAGCAACAAAACACAAGCTCAGACATGCACTTCGGTCCATACAAACTCCGCTGTTCTGCGTTCTAGCCAGAGAACACTCCTGTCGCTGGAACACGCGTCGGTTCTATTTCTAGCATGCACGCGTTTTCCGCGTGGCTCGAGCGCACCTGAGACGCGTGTCTCAGTGTGCAAACTCCAACCTGTTAAATATGGGAGCAGATATGGGTTAAATAAAAACAGACACGCCACGCAGCCAGTGTGTCGCCGGCCTTATTCAAGCGGGAATGAGAACCGTTTCAAGGGGGTTGATACACAATAAAGAAAATACACAATAGTCGTTTGGATATTTAATCCCCTTTTATTGAATCATATCATTATTTTATTTCTTATTTTCCATATTTTTTTGTATAAATAAAGCCCATTGTTAACTTTTTTAAACTTACCTTTTGCCTTGCTTGAGGTTATTCAGGGCTGGGTTAATTTTCACACTATTTAAGAATATTGCTTCAGGAGCATAAATATATTTAATCTGGAGAGAAAAATTCTGGCCCTTGGACAAATATAGTTAATGACCCCTGCTATAGAAGATCAACAGTATATTTAAAAAAATAGAATATTTACATTTTCTCTATAAATAGCCTATTAGATTTTTTGCACTAAAAGTTAATTTTATTTGCATATCAAGTCAAGCAGCAGCACTTCACTGTTAAATTTTCAATAAACAAACATGTAATATTATTAGTAACTGCACTTATTAACAAAATACAAAACAAAAGTAATTTTATGTTTAATTAATTAAGTTTTTCCTCCAGCGCCACCGAATCAGGTGCTGGCGCCACCATCTGTAGAACTTAGTGGCGCCGGTGCCACTGCTCTCACATGTTAGTTTGGAGCCGCGTGAAGCAATTAACATTTTGTCAGAACCTATAGTAAATTATGCTATTTTGTTTAGTTGTGAATCTGGAGATTCTCAGCGGCGCTCCTCACCCGCGCGGGCAGGGCTTATTCTCTGAGAACGGACTGCGCTAGTGATACAAAACACACAGGTTACGTCCCAGTAACAAGCGCCTATATTTCACACTAGATTAACTAAAATATATGCGATGAACAGATTAACTACAATTAAAAACTGAACGTGCAGCGCGAGCCGAATGAGGATCGCAGCACAAACCGCAGCACGAATCAGATCTCATTCCTCATGAGCGTGAGAAGCTGAACGACTAGATGATTGCGGACGATTTGGTTTCAAAGAGAAAAGTAAAAGCGCCTATTTAAGGGAGTCTGTCATTGTTCTGTTTTGTTGTTGTGTGTTTATTAAGAATAATAGGCTAATGAACCCACCATTCAAGCAACCCACCCCCCGAATTGGCAAACCGAACACGCACGGCCACATAGGCACAAGCACTATGTTCTCACCGTCACATCCCTAACGGGTAAAGGCTAATACATTTTGATTCTATTAATCAAATATATTTATTAAGTATAATGGGGTTGGGTTCCTACTCAACTGTCCGTCCTATTAAAAACGGCTAAAAAGAGTATTGTATTTCGACAGATTTTATAGTGTAAAAATGCAAGCGCTAATGAGAAACGATCCGATGGGGATGCCAGGTGTGCGCAGAAAAACGAACAAACGAATATTCGAATCCCAAACTTGAAATTCGAATAAAAACCCATCGAACAAATATTCGAATATTCTAATCTAGCACATCATAATCTAGCAGTCATTTTTTATAGCCATATGTTCATGTTTTCATGGACATGTTTGTTTTCGACAACATTCATTTTCATAACAGTCTTAAAATATGTTCATTATCTCCATGACGGACATGCCCCGCCCCCCGAGTACTCGTTTTTTGAGACCTTTCAATGATCGGAATGAGAAATATTCAAAAATGCCTGTCACTAGTGGTTATAAATATTCACAGAACAACTGGGATAAAAGTTTATAGTTCAGATATAAACATGGGTGCCTAAGGCAGTGATCATAATAGAGTAAATCCCCTTTTGAAAGTAACTTGGTGATTTAAATAACAACCGTATCGATTACATTGTTGACAAGTGACTGTTAAAAAATCTAGTTGTCATTGAATCATTCATTCAAGAGATTCGTTCAAAAAATGCAGATTCATCCAGGAATGAAATAAATTACCGAGCTGCGTATTCTTCACTTCAGGCTGCGCGATTATGACAAAAATCATAATTGTCGATTATTCCCTTATCATGACTGATAATAATGTGATTGCAATGCAAACATCTCTGTAAAGACACTGGCATAGTTATATTATTATTTATTATTATTATATTATTATTTTTAAATAAAGAGGAGGGAATGGTCAAAAAGCAGGGCAGGAACATGCTGGCCAAGTGAGTTTTTTGTTTTTTAAAATTGTATTTAATAAATGTATAAAACAATGATTAATAAGTTCTGTCATATTATTCAATTACTTTTACTTTTTTTGCCGTGGTATCAATTGAGTGTCGGTGTCAAGGTATGTTTGTCTGGTATCGTGTTAAAGTCATAATTTTGGTGTCGTGACAACACTAGCTTGATCTTTACTTTTTGTAAAGATTATGATTGATTTTTGCTTGGTGCAATGACGAAAAGTTGCTGTGTGGCGTTCTGCACCTCTAATAACTTAAGTAAATAAAAAAAAATAAAAAACGATCTGAAGTTTTATACTGCCGAATAAATAGACGGAGATGTTTGTCCATTCTGACAGCCTGTGCAATACGTCCATTACAATTAAACATTTGCACTGTGATGCTGGTATTATTGTAAAGATGAAAAATAAGAGATCTTATTAATTGCAATGGCAAAAGTTTGTTAAACAATAACCCCAATATAGTCATACTTGTCACGGGACTCGAACTGCGTCAAAAAAGCAGTCAACTTAGCAGTCGCTAACGCAGTTTTTCACGATGAGCTATTAAATAGTGACAGAATGAGTGAGGTTATTAATGTACAAAACATTTAAAAGTCTTCTTTATTTCATGATGGGAAGGGCTGGGCTCATGTTTGTGCTTCAAGCTTACAAGCTGATCAGAATACATGCTGCTCCCCCAAATATTACATGCATAATAGCCTGCTTCATAAATAATAATCGAACAGGCACAAAACTGTTTACTCCACAGATAAACCAATTAATAGACTTGATGCCTGTTTCACTGATCTTGCACCACCTGTGGATCCAAATGAGGTTCTTTTTGACACGTGTTGTTGCTGATTTTCAATTGGTATGTCTATGGACTTTTTTGACTAAAAAGTCCTACTCTTAATTAGGGGTGGGAATCACCAGAGGCCACACGATTCGATATTAGTGCCATATTTAAGCCGAGATACAATATTGTAATTTTTTAAATTTCACAAAATGCTGAGTATGCTGAACATATTAATATAGCCATTGTGAATGTCAGTAACGAACACGTAAACATAGACGTAGTGGTCCAGGTTCAGAAAGATGTGAGAATGCACTTCCTGCACACACATTAAATGGTCGAAATGGTCAAATTCTGCACAATATGAGCTGAAATTCCGTTCCTGAAATTATCGATACTTGCCGTCCTTGTATCAGTAAAATATCCCCACACAAAATATCGCTATACTGTGCTGTATCTACAACCCCACTACACTTAATGTTTTTATGATCAATTATTGCTGTCACTTTTGAGTGCTTCTGCCCTTCCCTGTTAGAAAGGGAAGAGATTGCCGTTTACCATAGCCCATGTTTACTGTGTTTAGTTGGATGGGGTTCTGTTTGGATATTGAACTGCAAATGTTTGTTTTGTTTTACTCATCCCTCATAGCAGACCTGTTCTGCGAAACCAGTGTCTTGCTCTGAAGTGGTATCAGGTGGCCTTTCTGCGAAATATCACAGCCCTGGGATTTCTAGGGAGCTTACATGAAGTTGTGCGGGCTTACCTGCCTCTAATTTAAAGATGTCACTATAAGAGTGTCAGCATCTGAAGTTGGCGGTGGAAACATGTACAGATCCCACAATGAATCAAAGGCTTTGAAGTGGCTTAAAGTGACCTGTTTACAATTCAGTCGCAGCATTTTCCTAGGACACAGGTCAGCAGAAACTGCTGCAATTCACTCTGGGACTCGCTCATCTCAAGAAATAAACCAGATTAGCAGGTGGAAGGTCATGAAATTCAAAGTTATTTTGTCTTAGCATCAGGTAACCGCAGTTACACATTCGGTGATCGTTGGAGGTCAGTTAATGTATGACATGTTGCTCTTAATGTGAGGAGTTTGGTGCGTTTTACATTTGCCAGTATCTGAACCTTTGAGTGTTCATGTGTCTACGGTATTGCTTTATTATTATTGTAGATGATGGGGTGTGAATCATCACTGGTCTCACGATTCAATTCCATTATGATTATCATGTCAACGATTCAATGCTCAATTTTCAATATTACTGCACATTAGGGCTGGGTAAAAAAGATCAATTTCTCGATTTTAATCGATTCTTATTTCCACGAACCGATATTGATTCTTAAATCCCAAGAATTGATTGGTTTTCAGATGAATGAACGGGACATTGTAGCGCGCCTCCCATCCAATGAATTGCAATAATCTCTGTGCTTTGTTACTAGTAATATGAAACAAAGTCTCAGATTTCAAATTACGTCCATTTTATTACGAAATTCATAAACCTATATACCGTTTTGGCACTGTGCCATGAGATTGCTCAGGTGCAGCTCAGCTCAAGAGAAGATTAACTGATCTTCTCTTCCGCATTAATACCAGTAACAGCGTGAAGTAAACATGAATGAGCATCTGAAAGCGTGTTAAAAGATACAATACAACTTACCGAAATCTGTATCACGTCTTGTGTAATCGCTCAATCAGTGTTTCAACCACGTCAGTAAAACAGCTTGCACACAATGTCCCATAACGTCACCCTTATCTCAGAAAACCCATATCTAGTGGCTATAAACTCGTTAGTCAGCTAGAATAATGAACCCTAGAGATGAGCATTTTGATAAATATATTAGGGCTGTCACTTTTTATTTGATATTGGATGTGAAATATCCGTAATCGAATTATAAATAAACTATCCGTTTTTTAAAGTGCCATGTAGCGCACTTTGTACAGTCTATGATTAGACCGTTTGTTTTTTTATTTTATTATTTGCCATCTCAACCAATAGAGGGCGCTCTAAACGTATTGTAGCGTAGGCCCATGATGACCAGATCAAGCGAATAATAGCCAGTCTGTTTTGAAAATGGAAGAAAACTCTCAGAACGGCCAGCCTGAGCGGACAATTTACCTGTCGCAGCAAGTTTGATTGACAGTAGATCTGAGCAATCAAATCGCCGAATTTGCCATTTTGTCCTACAAAGCAGTCAGGAGATTAACGTTGGTGGAGTTGAACTTGAAAAAACGGTGTGTACTGACGTCCTTCCGTGGTTGAAACAACATTTCTGTAAGTGTTTATTCATGTTTATTTGATGCTTATTAATGAACTAGAAGGTAGAGATGATCGGCTCACGTGCAGCTTTAACTGAGGCGTTACAGCGATCACGACACATTAAAGAGCCACAAAACGCTATTTATTGTTCACTTTACTTAAAAAAAAACGACAATTTGAAAGTTGAGATTTTGTTTCATATCAAAAGTAAATTTCTGTCCTGTCTGTCGGTGTTGTCAGTGTCCTCTTTGCTCCGCGATGTATTTTCTCCACATGAGAACGTGTGTGTGAGAGCGCCACGGCTTGTCAGACATAGCAACAGTAACTAAAGGGGGCGGGTCTTTGCGAACGGTAGATATTTGGATAAATTCGAATACATTGCTTGATAATTGATATCCGTTCGAATTAGATTTTTCTAAAAAATGACAGCCTTAAAATATATGCACATATTCATTATTTGAATGTTCTTCAATATTTAATGCATGTTTGAATAAATCTGGCAAGTTTTTATGACAGTCACCATTTAAATGTTTATACGAGTAGAAATATGACTGGATTGCAAAGTTAATATTATAACTTTATTATAAAACTTAAAAACATAATTGAGTGTAATTAAAGTGTTTTGTATACAATTAATTACATTTTTACTTTCATTGTTATAGTAGGCTATGAAGTACCGACTGACTCTCTTAGTTTACAGCATTAGTTCAGAGATTTGTTTTCCTTGAGAAAATTTGCCATATATTGTACCTGAAATATATAAAAAATAATTGATATTGAATCGGAGTTGGCGTAATTAAATGACAGAATTTTGGGGTGAACTATCCCTTTAAGTTAGATGACAGGACTAGTGTTGTCAAAAGTACTGTCTGCGATACCAAAGCTGTACTGAAATGTTTTAAACGTGACGCTTTGAGCTAGGGCGACATGGCCTAAAAAAATCCCATATTTTTTCACCAAAAAAATCAGATTTACAAATCGATTTTTTTGTATGTTTCCCCCTCCTACTTAAAATCAAACTGCAGATGACAAAAAAATTTTCAAAACAAGTTTGAACTTTCTTTTATTTAGGTAAAATATTTGCAGCTTACATAGCTGGGGTCCAAAACTTCCAGCATGTGAATAAACCCCGGCTATTCCACAGTAGAAATGGGCACCATATCTTTTGCAATATACAATATACATATCAAAGGTTTATGAATTTATATGCAGATAAAATTAGTTCTTTTATAGTCTCACACTGAACTGACCGACATCTCCAGTGATTATTAAAGAAGCTCTGCTCGTTTTCTGGGTAATCTGGGTCACAATTTGAAGAAAATATTTGTTTTTCCATGAGCCTTTGTGACTTCTTACTTTTGTCCATATATTAGGAGTGGAAATGGCTAATAAGTCAATAAGTGCTTCTATGCTGCAGTCTACTGTTTATAGTGGGCATTTAATGTGTTTTTAAAATAAAAGTGCTTGTTTGCCACAAGTGGTCTGCACATAATAAAAATAATAAAAAAACTGACTATTTCTTCCACAATACCACTTTAAAGTTTTAATTTGACAAATGATCACATTAAAAATAACATTAAAATTGGGTAATATTTGGAGCTTTGAAGTGTTAAGCACTTGAAAACCCTTGAAAAGTGCTTGAATTTCAGTCTCAATAGGTTGTACGAACCCTGAGGTGAATACTGACAACAGCATTAAATCCATGTGGTGTTACTACAGTAAATCATGGTGAATGTTGGTGATTTGTGACTGGAACCCCTGATCTTCGCTCATGTTGTCTCAATGTTTCTCCTGGTTCCCACGTCAGCGCTGTTTAATCTGATATCTGTGGTTTATAAAGCCCCGGGTATACTCAAACACTGATTCTTCAGTGTTTCTTCCAAACTATCGTCGCTGCCCGATGAAACTCACGTATGTCCAAAACGGTTACTTTTCAGGAAGTGAAAAAAACACTGTATTTCAAAATCAGCAGAATGTAGCGTTGTCATACTTGGTACGGCATCTTTACATGTAACCATATTCTTGGCAGTGTAATGATATAATCAACATTTGATCAAAATTGAGTTTAAATGGACATACGTGCATATTTTACAGTAACGGTTGTCGATATGCATTCTTCCGATCATTAATTAGAATGGCCAAGTCGCGTTTCATATTGACAGAGAGAAAAACTAGTTAACATTTCAGTAGGGCTCCTATTGTAGAGCCATGGTTAACTGAGAAGATGCGCAAATCCACTTCATTTTCAGCGTTTATTTGCGCATCTTCTCAGTTAACAACGGCTCTGTGTAGTAACAGCTGCTCTATGTGAAATCACGCACCTGAGGGAATTTACCGCTGATTAGAGAACCGGCTTTACTGACGAGATGCGCATTAACGATCGGCCGAATTTAATAATAGTTGTGAATATATATAATAAACTTGAGAACAGTTGTCAAAAACAAACGTTTGCTGATACTTTACCTCACAGTGTTATTCGGCTATCCTGTGCTGAGCTTCGATGAAACTTCACGAGACCGGCGAAATGCTTTCACAGGGCGGGAGATACGCGGCGTGATTGACAGCTTTGACACCAAATGGATATACGTGAAAATCAGATGACATGGTTTCACAACTTTTCATTGGCCATTTAGATATGTGAAGCATACTGTATACGGAAATATCCTGGACATTCAATCCTTCGAAAAATCTCAAAATCGGCAAAATGGACATACGTGGTTTTCATCGGACAGCGACGCTATGTTGCAATGGTGGCTGCGCTACAGTTCTTCTCCGATCATGTCCAGCGAATGTCGCGTTGATGACAGGACTCAGTGCTGCCCTCCAATGTCTGGTAGAGCATAGGAAAAAATGTACTGCGCATTTGTCGAACGCGATCATCCGCGATCATCTGTGGTGTAGTATAATTTGAAAGACTTGCGGACAGGGTTGCGCGCGTGATGCGTCCGGACGCGAAAGTGAAGTATACCCCGGGCTTAACACAGTTCTGTGCCGAACGCTTCCACTAGATCTCAGAGTAGCGATGTTAATAATACTGTGGTGAATTTAAACGCTTTCTCACTGGATCTCCAGCGCTGTGTATCTGTGACACGCGATCCGTCCAGACTTCAAGCACACTTTGCAGCGGGCTATTGTTTGTTCTGCGACTGACGCCCAAAAAACGAACCAATTACAAATGACTTTGTATGTTGTAAGATGACACGGTCCATGTTGTTTGTGTATCTCTGGCAAACGCGCAAGGGGGCTGAGCCATGACTGGAGCTCAGAGGGGAGTGTCGGCAGATGTTAAAGAGAAAACCGATTTTCATTCAAACAAATCGGCGTAAACTACACATGCGAGTTAATCGATAAAATCGATTTATCGCCCAGCCCTACTTTGAGTGCTGTTGAGCTGTAATCGTAAACACCTCTGACTGGCCATTGTGCTCACATGCTCATCGGATGTGCCTGTGATTGGCACCAACGATCAGTGCTTCACAAACATGTTGTAAATGTACATCAATGACGCTTTTCACAGAGCGCTTACGCAGATACACACGGAGCGTTTGAATGCAGGCGTCTATCAAAGCATCCTTTAAGAAAAACATGATTTTCATGCAGGACAATGCTCCATCACACGCGTCCAAGTACTCCACAGCGTGGCTGGCAAGAAAGGGTATAAAAGAAGAAAATCTAATGATATGGCCTCCTTGTTCACCTGATCTGAACCCCATTGAGAACCTGTGGTCCATCATCAAATGTGCGATTTACAAGGAGGGAAAACAGTACACCTCTCTGAACAGTGTCTGGGAGGCTGTGGTTGCTGCTGCACGCAATGTTGATGGTGAACAGATCAAAACACTGACAGAATCCATGGATGGCAGGCTTTTGAGTGTCCTTGCAAAGAAAGGTGGCTATATTGCTCACTGATTTGTTTTGTTTTTCAATGTCAGAAATGTATATTTGTGAATGTTTAGATGTTTTATTGGTTTCACTGGTAAAACTAAATAATTGAAATGGGTATAAATTAGTTTTTTGTTAAGTTGCCTAATAATTATGCACAGTAATAGTCACCTGCACACACAGATATCCCCCTAAAATAGCTAAATCTAAAAACTACTTCCTAATAAACTACAAAAATATTTAGCTTTGATATTAATGAGTTTGTGTTCATTGAGAACATGGTTGTTCTTCAATAATAAAATTAATCCTCAAAAATACAACTTGCCTAATAATTCTGCACTCCCTGTAGTGTATTTGAGTTACAGTAACGCTCTCACACATGCACACTTTTGTGTTTTGCCTCCCTCCGCCATTTTACGCTAGCGCGAGAAGGGCGTATGAGATGAATGATGTCAGAGGAACGTCAGTAGGCTATAATCGATTATGGTCTATTAGTGCATTCGATGCAGAATCATCCACGTCCGCTTCGATCCAACGATTCATTTCAACACCCCCTTGTAGACGAGCTGGACTCTTTGGCCGTAAAGGTCTTCTGACCTGCGGGAGGCCTGAGCTTTGAAGAGCGCTCCCAAAGATTATTCCCAGCGGCATTAACCTTTCTGGAGCTCTGATCCGAGCGTGGACTTACGCTGCACACACACTTTTGAATTTCACAATACAGGGCAGAGGAATACATGCTTATGCAAAGATAGGATCTAACCGAGTGCTGAGGCTTCACTGATTCGGTTTGGTTGTTTTTATTGGATTACTGAGAGTTGAATGTCATTTTTGATTTAATGAAGATTGTGAAACACCTACCTGGCATCTCGCAGGTAAAGCTACACAGATTCTTTTCCTGTGGTTGATGGGAAACTGCTTTATTTTTTTAGGAGCAAGTGAACAAACTTTTCAAACTGGGGTCTCGGGGCGCTATGGGATCTGTGAAAATATTTACAGGAATTTAAGAAAATGTATTTTTGGGGCCGTCATGGGAAACATGCACTTAAGATAGTGAAATATGTAATTTAATGAAATATGTGTTATGTTTCAGTGTATAAAAAACAAAACAAAAAAAACACTTTTATATTTTAATTTAATTCTGCTCAGTAAATCCTAATCCGAAATTTTGATTAATTGTTGATTGATGATTCATTTATTTGTTGACAGCACTTGTTTTTGACAGTAAAAAAAATAGCATATAGCTTTGTAAAATAATCTAAGGCTCCAACTAAAAATGATGACTGCTATAACAAACAATGCAGCTTTTCAACTGATGAATATATCGATTTATTTTTGAAGTAGTTGATTAATCTATCAGTTATTTTCCTGATTAGTTGATTAATACTTTCTAGAGATGCACTATTCGACTGGACATCAGAACCAGTTGTTTTGGTTTATTCTGGCTGACCTCTATTGAGGACAAAATGCATTGTAAACATTTCCCAAAATGTGATTTGTTTGGAAATATTACAAAGTCTGTAAACAGAATGTTAGCGCAGGCCAGAGACGGACACAAAGAGGAGAAGAGACACCCGTAGCAGATCCTGAGAAAGGCACAAGTGAAAGATTGGAAGAAAAATATCAATATTGAATTAAGGGTGGTGGTTTAAATTAATGTACTGAGTTTCGAATGCGTTTTCTTTTTTTCTCCGTATAATGCCTATTAAAGTAGTGTTTATAAGCGCAGAGCTGCTTTGTTTACAGCCGTAACCAAGGAAACACAACCTGCTGTTCCATCAGCGCCACCTACTGTCAAAGAGTGAATTAGCATTTTCATTCAGTCCGTCTGCTGTTTTTGTTTTGTGCAGGCGTGTCTTAAATCTAAAGTCAGATCATTCTGTTGTTGCATTAAATCTTGAAATTATACAATCTAATTCAAATATTCCGAAACAACTGCTCATGCTACACGTGTGTAGCAACTTTGTTTGGATCGTGAATAAAATACAGTGGTTTGTTTGGCCTATTATAGAGCAAATAACCAGCTAGGGCTGTCACTAACGATTATTTTATTTGAGTAATCTAGCGATTATTCTGGCGATTATTCGAGTAATCAGATATTTTTGTGGTAATAAAAATAGACCCAAGCAAACAATCAAAATACATATACATAACAACGAGGCAATAATATTTAGTTCAAATAACGTTTTAAAAGCAAGTAATCTTATGGTTTTATAGAACAACACAGTTAAAATACATAATATAACATGCATTATAAACAATCATCTTATGTACATTTTGTAGGCCTATTATAACAAATGCCTGCAGAGGGCACCAACGAAAGGTCATTGCTGTTGTCCCACTTTATAGCTGATCAGATCCTTGTTCAATATTGGCCAATGTCATTTAATTCAAATGTTCACTTAATATTTAATATTTGGCAAAATACTACAGCCATTGCTTTTTTGAACAAGAATATGTGCACAACAAAACATGCAAACTCAGAGCGAGCGTTTAAACTTTTATTTTGAAATTGCGATGAACCGTTTCTATATTCAGAAATATTCTATATTCGGTTATAGAATACGTTTGTCACACTTGTATAAACAAAATTCTGAACGCAACCGTATTATTCACAGAAAATGGACTGTCAACTATTCTAGTTCTGTTTGAATGCAGCATATATCCTGTTATTAGTCGATAGTGAACGAATGGTAATACTTCAGTGGCACTTGCATTATACTCATTATATCATGCTCATTTTCAGCATGTCCGGGAGCCGAACGGCTATTTAAGGGGATGAACGCAAACTGCGTGATTGAGGCATTCCACGCGAATCATTTGTATGCAATCAGCGCCATTGATGCACCGTTCCAGCCGTACTGTCAACCTGATAGAAAGAGAATTTTTCATGATAATATTTAACTATTTGCTTTAGTTACAATATAAAACAGCCAGCTCTATTATTTTGGGTCCTGTTGTGCTTTCAGAGGAAACTAGCCTGGCTTTTTCCACACCCTCACAATGGATCTAATGCATTCTTATCAGTGAAACGCTCCCATTGTGAAAGCACCCTGTATAATTTTTCTTGCAGTTAATAAGTTCCCGCACATCCACCAGTAAAGGATCATCTGATGCATCGCCGAAAGAGATTGAGGATTTAATTGCCCTTAATTGCATCAAGTGGCTGACCATTGACGGCCTGAATGACTTGATGCCGCTTCTTCCTGAAAGCTCTTGTGGTTCAATCATACAGGAAGGAACTGTATGTTTATTGGTTAGCAGCTCACATTTGTGTCATTGAGGGAAGCTCTTAAAGACATTTATCACATCTGAGATTTAAACGAAACTTTTGTCTGTAAGTCATTCCCGTCTTTGAGGCGTTGTGCATCTTAACTGACGCCACAACGTTTGTTTTGTTTCACAGCCAAAGGATGTGAATCCCGGCGACCTGTCTGTGTAGAACAGCTCTAGCCGAGCCGAGGGAAAGAGTGCCGTTCAAACAAGCATGAGGCTCCTGGCCTCCTCGCCACACCGACTACAACAAACACGCCTCGCCCCTACGGAGTTTTAACCCCTGTAGGAGTACAGGCTGCCTCGGTCCACTGACACTGGTGAAGGAACACAGGTACGTATGAGCGCACACAGATATAACAGCCCCTCCCTTTGGTTGTGCCCTTGAATAACAAACAAAATACTAGTGCGAGAGACTGAGGGTCCCATGTGCCATTGGGCAGCGGGGCTTTCGCCATGAGCAGTACTCTGGGCAAAGATAAAGACTCTAAGGAGAGGGAACCCAAAGCTGATGGGAAATCCAAAACCAAAGGGAAAGATGCCAAAGACGGGAAGAAAGACACGAGCGGCGCTTCGCCGGCGGTGGCCTTCACGTTGGACAGCACGATAAAGCGGCCCAACCCGCCGCCCAGCACGCGCAAAAAATCCAGCAATGCAGAGGTCATCAAGGAGCTGAACAAGTGCCGTGAGGAGAACTCAATGCGCCTGGACCTGTCCAAGAGATCCATCCATCTCTTGCCCTCTTCCATTAAGGAGTTGACCCAACTGACGGAGCTATACCTGTACAGCAACAAGCTGCAAAGTCTGCCGCCCGAGTTAGGATGCCTGTCGGGACTGGTGACGCTGGCGCTCAGCGAGAACTCTCTCACCAGCCTCCCCGACTCGCTGGACAACCTGAAGAAGTTGCGTATGCTCGACCTGCGGCATAACAAGCTGCGGGAGATCCCTGCCGTAGTGTACCGCGTCACATCCCTCACCACGCTCTACCTGCGCTTTAATCGGATCACCACCGTAGAGAAGGACATCAAGAATCTGTCCAAACTCACCATGCTCAGCATCCGAGAGAACAAGATTAAACAGCTGCCCGCGGAGATCGGTGAGTGACCTGCACATTCAAACTATTCCTTTTCTTTTCAAGGCACATTATGACCATCAAAAAAAAAATATATATAGTCATTTTCATTCTGTACATTATAATGTTGTGATGGCTAAATCAGTGTTATTTTCAGTTTAATTATTTTATGTGCTTTTGTTTTAATATTTCTATTTAGTTGTAATTTATATTCATTTCAGTTTTAGTAATTTTAGTACTTAAACTTATAGTACCATATTTTATTTTAGTTAGTTGGCAAAACTATATATATATAATATATATATTCCACCTAATATTTATATTTTATTGCATTTCAAGTAGCGAAAATGCTGCTTTTAATAGTTTGTGGCACTGGCCTAAATTCATTTATATTTTGAGTCTGAGTTTTTTAATTGGTTAACAAATCTGACCATATGCCATGGTCTAGTATTTTTATAAAAATATAGTGTCATTCCATAAAATCTCTTGGAAGTATAAAAGTTCAATGTTCATTTGCGATGATTCTACTGGCTTGTGTTATAGGTGAGCTCTGTAACTTGATTACTCTGGATGTAGCCCACAACCAGTTGGAGCACCTTCCTAAAGAGATCGGCAATTGCACACAGATCACCAACCTTGACCTGCAGCACAATGAACTTCTTGACCTACCTGAGACTATAGGTGAGGACCTGCCCAAGCTGGGATCTTTATTGTCGGAGGCAAACAAAAATTGTACAGTACAGTTCTGCTTTGGGGAGATTTGTTGGTTTGGTGAGCATTAAGTTGAACTTTATACTGATCTAATTAAGTATAGTCTGATCAGTTGAGGAAGTATGCCTACATGCTCATGTAAAGACTAGATCAACATTTTTGAACAATAAACTTTATTTGGACCACAGACAACTTATTTGGGTCCAGAGCAAATTAGCGTGAGAGCACAATCCTATAAACGCACTGATGGGAGTGGAAAGTTCTGCATGTGATCTACTGACAACTTAAAGGCAAATTAAAGAACACAGACACAACCGGATCATTTCCATAATGACCAACGCAATCTACCAAGAGCAGCACAAATTAACGTCTGGTTTAAGACATGCTTTTTTTGGCCGGTAAATAATGGATAGAACAAATGGAGAATAACTAAATCACCTTGCATTATTTATTTAAATACTCTCCTCGTATGAATTTTGCATCTGAAAGGGAAACTCCTACAAATGCTTATACAATAAGTTCAGCTGCAAAATAACCCTGTCCATGCCTTTTCAGCGCTAATTTATCACTTTTTTTTAAGTAAATCCTGACAGTAGTTTTTTAATGGCAGAAGAGGGTTTGCGCTGATCAAGCTGTTATTAAATCTGACCCTTGTACCATAAACTTAAGCATATCGATGGCATTTCTCACGTTCATTTTCTGTTTCAGGTAATTTGTCGAGTATAAACCGTCTGGGTCTGAGATACAACCGCCTCTCAGCGATCCCTCGATCTTTAGCGAAGTGCCGAGAGCTGGAAGAGCTCAACCTTGAAAACAACAACATCTCAGTGTTACCAGAGGTTAGGCTTGTTTCAGCTCATTCCAGCTTTTAATAATGATCAGTCTTGTATTATTTGTCAGTTGTATTGATCCCTATCTCTTCCTCCTCAGGGTCTTCTGTCCAGTCTGGTGAACCTGACGAGTTTGACGCTGGCGCGGAACTGTTTCCAGTCTTACCCAGTGGGCGGCCCGTCCCAGTTCTCCACCATCTACTCACTCAACATGGAGCACAACCGTATCAACAAGATCCCCTTCGGCATCTTCTCCCGAGCCAAAGTGCTCAGCAAGCTCAATATGAAGGTAGTTGTTCACATGAGGTCACTGTTGAAGATATGTAGGGAAATAAACTCTACAGGACATGGGCTTTAACTACAGAGCAGAATATCGTAGAGGCTGTTTTGTCCTGGACCGATAAGCATAATTGTGGCTAGTATGCATGGCCAAGCACTTCTGACATTTGCTTCATAAAATGTAAAAGAAAATACCATTCAATTGTTCGTTTGAAACTATTTACAGGACAACCAGTTAACATCTCTTCCGCTGGATTTTGGGACGTGGACCAGTATGGTGGAGCTGAACCTGGCAACAAACCAGCTTACCAAGATTCCAGAGGACATCTGTGGACTTGTGTCTTTAGAGGTGACATAATGTTCTGTATTTTAACGAATCAATGACTTTCATGATGACAAACCCATTGTTGCCATGTAGTTAGCTCTATGTTTTGACTCATTGTTTTTCCTTTGGTTCCTTCAGGTCCTCATATTGTCCAACAATCTCTTGAAGAAGTTGCCTCATGGGATTGGGAACTTGCGGAAACTACGAGAGCTTGACCTGGAGGAGAACAAACTGGAGTCCCTCCCGAATGAGATTGCCTACCTTAAGGATCTGCAGGTTGGACATGTCTACATACTGCATTTTAAGGCTTCAAATAGAGTCTTTTGTTTCTT
Source organism: Gobiocypris rarus (assembly GCA_023029165.1). Classification (NCBI taxonomy): domain Eukaryota; kingdom Metazoa; phylum Chordata; class Actinopteri; order Cypriniformes; family Gobionidae; genus Gobiocypris; species Gobiocypris rarus. The sequence goes on along the minus strand of CM040929.1, from coordinate 25,609,392 downwards.
AAATATTGTGAGAGATTTTTAGTTAGGTCAAACTTTTATAGTGATACTTTGCAGAACTGTACGGAGCCCTTAAGGGGGCATGGTGATGTAAAAAAAAGATGGGAGGAACAATTTTAATCCAATGCATTTGAATTCTTTCGCAAAAGTATTTTGTTGCCTGGTGACACTTTTGATCACATAAGCATTAAAATATAGTTCTTCCTCCCACCTCATATTATTTCAAAATTCTGTGATCGAATGCAAAGTTTTTTGGGGAAATACAAATGTTTTTTGAGCAAACGCAAACTTTTTCGTGGGAACGTAAAGAAAGCAAACATTTTACGAATGACCTCAAACTTTCTCGAGGGAATGTTTTTTCAAGAGATTGCAGGTAACAAACGACCGCAAAAACACAAACATTTTAGGGAACTTTTTTTTTTTTTTTACAAAGGAACACACGATTTACAGACAGATTTTTCAAGAGAATGCAAAGTTTTACGAATGACTGCAAAGTTTCTTGCTTCTTTTTTTTATCACAAGTGAATGTATAGTTGTCTCAGGGCTAATACAAAAGTTTTGGTAGAAAATGCTTAAGTATTTCAAGCAAATGCAAAGTTTCTCCAGGGCGTGCAGAAGCATTGCGAGAGAACGCAAAAACATTGAAATAAAAAGTGTTCTTCCATCTCAATGGTTTCGCATCACCATGTTCCTTTAGGGTTCTGCACTGAAATATAGAAGTATGTTTATAATACAGGATGATTTTCGCTCCTCACTTTGCTTGTTGCAGTGCGTTCTGGGAATGCCCTATCTACAAAGGACACGCTACAAACTGTATGGATGCTGTTTTACTACTTGATATGATTGTGAAACTAATTTCAAGTATTTATTTGCAGAAACTTGTTTTGACCAATAATCAGCTGACCACTTTGCCGAGAGGAATCGGTCACCTGACCAACCTGACGTACCTGGGCTTGGGAGAGAATCTACTTCAGCACCTACCCGAGGAAATCGGTACGACCTCTCCGCCGCCCTCAAACGCACACGGCCACACGTCTATACGCAACTCACTCACAGCCTTTCTCTGTCCAACCCACAGGCACACTGGAGAACCTCGAGGACCTGTACCTGAACGACAACCCCAACCTGCACAGTCTGCCGTTCGAGCTGGCCCTGTGCAGTAAGCTGTCCATCATGAGCATAGAGAACTGCCCCCTCAGCCACCTCCCACCACAGATTGTGGCCGGAGGCCCTTCCTTCATCATCCAGTTCCTCAAGATGCAGGGTCCCTACCGCGCCATGGTCTGAGCCGCTCAAAGAGGAAACCGAATCACCACACGTCGTTACCTTGCCGTTATATCTAGGACAAGAAACTGCGCAACTGGGTTCCAATTGATGGAGGAATCATAGCCAGTTAGGTCCCCTTTACCCCAGTAGAAAACAACGTCTAGACTTCTGTTGCCAAAATTAATGTACATTAGTGATTCTGAAGAGGCACTCTTAAAATGTTTCAATCATTTTGCCAATTTATTGAAAGTCATTACAGGGGTTTCGATGCCAGGAAACAGTTGTATGCAAAAACAAAACATTTTTACAAGTTCATTTTTGCTGCTGCTGCCGCCATACTGTATGCGAGTTATTATTTTTTTCTTTATTTAGCCACAGATTTCTTTTTTTTATCATCCCACAACCAAAAGATTTTTATTGTACAGAGGACCTGTTTGGAAGCAGTGAACAAATTTTAGTGTTTTATTTTTTTATTATTAATTGTTGTTATTATTATAGAATTGTGCCTATCCAGTGCAGTTGGGTGGTTTGTGTCTGAACATAATTATCCAAGAGGTTTTTAATACAAAAAGGATGAATTTGCATAGTATAATTTATTCCGTAATGATTGTTGATTCTTTTGTCAGTCCCTTTTGGAAATATTCATTCCTGTTCGCTATTTGGACGTGTTGCCGCGCTTGACGTTTTTAAAATTATAAATCTGCAACTTTTTCTTTTTTTTCTTCCCTTTTGCGATACAGTGAACGAATGAATCAAATCACTTTTGACAGCAATCACGTCACATGGGTTCAGCTGGTTGGAGCTAGTGCGCCACCCTGTTATCGGGGGTCTCTGTTTTGGAGGTGGGGTTTGTAATTGTTTACTTGTTTGCCATATCCACAGTGTTGCGCTCCGCTTGTGTCCTATTGGTGAGAGTCGCATCTACATATCATATCAGGTGCTGAACAATGCTAGCAGTTAAAGGCCCACGTTTACTGTGAGGAATGCCAAACGCCCATTCAACATAGATCACATCCTTTTTTTTTCTGCATTTATTCCTTTTTGCTTCTCCTTTTGATTTCTGCTCCAGGATATTAAACAACGTGTTACTGTTTGTTTTTGTTTTTTTGGGCACCGTTTCTCCCACATACCGCCCCACTAATGCTGCTGCCTTTAATGCACTTTTAATTGATATTTGGCATCCTCCTCAAGTAAAAGGGTCGTGATATTTCATGTTACCGATTAAACATATGGATGGGGGCATTTATTATTATTATTATTATTATTATTGTTGTTGTTTCTGAAGTATTTTATCTTTTTATTTTAATTCTCTATCATGTATATTTTATAACAATGAATGAAAACATTTGCCTCAGCAAATTCGAACGTTAACATTCTATTAAGAACCTTCTTTCTCTTTATTAAATGTTTTGATTTAAACTTCTCTCTGACTAGTTTGTCTCTACATTATCACTTTCAAATGGTGCCGATCGTCAAGTATTGCTATGTTTTAATTTGTACAAAGCTTTGTTGAAGAAAAGATGGAATTTCTGTTGGTTTAGTATTATCGCGTTGACTATACATTGACCACCTCCACTCTAGTTTATCAAGCCAATGTTTTGTTAGTGTTCTGTCCACGCTGTCTTTTTTCTTTTTTCATCCGCGTTTCCTCTCGCTCTTTGATCCGTAAAGACATTGTGTGCATTGGCAGCAGTGTAAAGGCTTCGGAGAGGCACTTCGCATTCGTGGGGCCATGAAAAGGACACAAATCGCTGCTTTTTTATCAACCAGCAGAACCTGTTGCTGCTTACGGACCTCTTAGAAACGTAATGCTGTAAAGGGACCGGCCCTGCGCGAGACATTACGGACTGTGTTCTCGGGCCGGTTCCCCCAGCGTGGACGTTCTGCCACAGACGAACTCCCTCCGGACCTGCTCGGCCGATACGGTGCATATCTTGCGCTGAATAAAAACTACACAACTACAAACATTGTAAAAAGGGCTTTCTCTGTTCATGCTTAACTATACACCAGAGGCATTGCATTCCTGGTTTTGTATAAAAGCTTAGAACTGTACATTTGAGTTTTCTTTCGTGTGTATGTGTGTGCGTGTGTGTGTGTGCGTGCGTGTGCGCGCGTGCGTGTGTGTGTGCGCGCGTGCGTGTGTGAGGGAATAGTTAGATGTTAACAAAATGGAATTATGATGTGACAATAAATGCCTTTGAGTACTTCAAGTGAGACGTGCATTAGGGACACATGTCCCATTTTAAGTTTAATTTTTTTAAATTTATGTGCCATTTATGCGGGAGAGAGGCTGGTTTTTACGCAAGGTAATGTATGATCGGTTTTGGATGAGAGTGCATCACAAATCAGGAATGTAGTCAAAATGTGCTTGATGGTGAGTAATGACAGTGCAGTTATAATCAGCCGTGGTGGCAGTTTTCATTTTGATCTTGTATTGTTCTGGTGAATCCTTATGATTGGAGCGTAAGGGTATGCTTTATTATTTTTATATTGTCTGTGCATTTAGGCCATAGAAGCTGTATAAATGAAGTTCATATTCCATGTTTGGTTTTTTTTAAACATAGGAATGTTGTTTCCTGCTTTTTTTTTCTTGCCTTGCTATGTATAGGAATCAAGCATGTTGTTTTTCTTTCTTTCTTTTTTCTTTTAAGATTCATATTTGTCTGATTGGGTGGACAGGGATGTAAAAAAGTACAAGACATAAAAAATGTTGCTCTTTCGTAACTGCAAAATGTTTGTTTTTTGTTTAGTTTTTTACACCTCATATGGTATCAAGTGTTGTGTGGACTGTGTCTAAGCTACTTTTCTCTAGAAAAACAGCCTTAAAGGTGATTTCTCTTTCTTTCTGACTCAGCCCGAACGAGTAACAGGACCCTCTTCCGTCAGATCAAGTCTTTGCTTTATAAGCGTTCTTCAAATAAATGTTCCTTTGACTGCCTTCCGAATGTCAGATATGCTCCTCTCTCACCCGTCATGCATTTCCAGATCAATGATCCAGTCAAATTATGGCTTCTGTCAGAGAGAATACGAAACTGTGAAAACTCACTTTGGCTGTTTGTTTGCCTGTTTGATTATCTATCCATCCATCCGTCCGTCGTCCGTCCGTCCGTCCGTCCATCCGTCCATCCATCCAATAATCTGTCCATCCATCCAGGACCCTGTGTATGTCCGTCTATCTATCTGTCCATCCATCCATCATCCCATCCATCTGAATAGCTGTCCATCCGTCTTGTCTATCTGTCTGTCTGTTTATCCATTTATCTTCCATCCATCAACAACCATCTATCTATCCATCTGTCTGTCAATCCATCTGTCTATCTAGTCATAATCATCTGTCTGTCCATCCATCCAACAACCATCTATCTAATCATCATCATCTGTCCATCCTTCTATCTATCTATTCATATGTCCATCCATTTGTCAGTCCATCCATCCAACAACCGTCTATCTATATCTATCTATCTGTCTGTCTATCTATCTGTCGGCTATCTATCTACCTGTCTGTCTGTCTATCTATCTATCGTCTATCTGTCTGTCTCTATCTAATCGTCTTATCTATCTGTCTGTCTGTCGGCTATTTATCTATATCCATTGTCTATCTATATCTATCTATCTGTCTATATCTATCGTCTATCTATCTGTCTGTCTATATCTATCTGACCCTATCTATCTATCTGACCCTATCTATCTATCTGACTATCTATCTGTCTGTCTATATCTATCTGACCCTATCTATCTGTCTGTCTATATCTATCTGACCCTATCTATCTATCGTCTATCTGTCTGTCTATATCTATCTGACCCTATCTATCTATCTGACCCTATCTATCTGTCTGTCTATATCTATCTGACCCTATCTATCTGTCTGTCTATATCTATCTGACCCTATCTATCTATCTGACCCTATCTATCTATCGTCTATCTATCTGTCTGTCTATATCTATCTGACCCTATCTATCTATCTATCTATCTATCTATCTATCTATCTATCTGTCTGTCTATCTATCTATCTATCGTCTATCTATCTATCGTCTATCTATCTGTCTGTCTATATCTATCTGACCCTATCTATCTATCTATCTATCTATCTATCTATCTATCTATCTATCTATCTATCTATCTATCTATCTATCTATCTATTGTCTATCTATCTATCTAATCGTATATCTATCTATCTGTCTGTCTATCGGCTATTTATCTGTCAGTAAAAAATGTCTGAACACACTTGACTAAAATATCTCATGGTAATGAAATCTATTTTTCGTCTTAATGAGAATAAAATTTGTTTAAACTTTTAATTTCAAATTTAAACATTTTTAATTGATGTGTTTAAACTGAATAGGAGAAAAGAAAACGTCCAGCAGACGTGAACTCCTTCAATACTGTTTAAAAAGCATATCCCATAATGCACCTCATGAAGCTGGTTGAGATTGTACAGAGCTGAAATATACAGAATGGCCTCTTCGAAGAACATGAGATAGTTTCATACTTTTGTTCACTACACAATTCCCATAATTATCTTTCTTTTTTCTTTTTTTTTAAAGTCTAAGGCTGAATCCGAAATCGCCCCTTTCACTATTGGAAGGGACAGCCCTTTGTAGTGCTGTCCGAAACCATTGTGGACGTTATTAAGTGCACTTAATCTATCCCATAATGCACCGCAATAGCGAGTGTACGTTACGGCCTATGTACACTCAACGGCTGTCCGAATTCGCTCACTCGTTTTCAGTCACTCCTTCGAGTGAAATATATTGGTGGACTTAATGTAGGGAAATAGGGAATAGTGAATGAGGGTTTTGGGCTGATTTCGGATTCAGCCATGGAGTTTAACGGTAGCTTACATTTCCGGCAGGTGACGCTGTTTCACCGCTCCTGACTGAGCGCGCGCGTCCTCCGCGCTGGTTATCCGTTTCTCACTCGTCTCTTAGCGTGGTAACTTCCTTAAAAAATTAGTTACTTGCAGTAACGTTTTTGTTTGTTATTATTAGGGTTCCCACGGTCATGGAAAGCCTGGAAATGAGAAGGGATTTTAGAATAGCTGAATTTAAGCCCTGGAAACGTCATGGAGGATCTCAGTGAGTGCAAATCTTTTTTACTTCAGTCAGCTCTAAAATATGTCAGGCAGATATTAATTTACTTTTAGGGTAGAACTTAATTTATCTTAAACAACTGCATGATTGAGTTGTATAACTATATTTTAAAAGTATGTGTATTTAGGCTAGTGCTTGTACGTTGTTCGGTATTATCACAGATAAACAACCACTTAGTAGTTTCTCTCATTACGAAAACAGACAAATTGTTTAAGTGAATTAAACCAATCAGGCACTTATAAAAGGTGTTTTAAGAAGTTTTAAGTGCTTTTGACGTCTCCGCTTCGCCTCTCTTGGCGGCTGCTAAGCAACGTAATTTGGGAGGCTGGTGTGTTACGAGAATAAGAGGAAGTCGTTTAGCGTCTGTCTCTCTCTCTCTCTCTCTCTCTCTCTCTCTCTCTCTCTCTCTCTCTCTCTCTCTCTCTCTCTCTCTCTCTCTCTCTCTCTCACACACACACACACACACACACACACACAGCACAACAAGCTAATATGATTACGCGCCTCTATTAGCTCTGTGCGCGAGACACATCCTGCGCGCGCACAGCCGAGTTGAGCGCTGATGATGAAGCGCAGTCTCTTCACGCTCCTCCGACGAGATGCGAACTACTAATTATGCCGTTTTTGTCATGCTGAGCGACTTAAGAAAGAGAAGTTGCACTCTGAGGAAGATTTCTTGGATGGCTTGATAAGTTTGTGGGTCGTATCGGGCTTTTTTTCTCCACTGAGGTAAGGTCCATTCCTGCCTTACTTTTTTCTGTTAGTGTAATATTATGGTATTGCTTCCTTATTTTATTATTTAAACTTTTCTTATTAAATAAATTTCTCCTTATTTCTTTTAATAATACGGTTTTCCTCATTTTTTTTTTTTAGATGTCAAAGTGACCGAAAATGTCACTTTTGCTTTCAGTAATAAAGAAAAAAATGAAGTGCCATCAACAGAAAACATAATTTCAGTTGTGAGAGGAAGAGATTGTGATTCTCAGCAATGGGGTGCGACAACGTGACCAATGGGACAGAGCACTCGTACACCCTTCTAGTGGCCCTTCCTTTGAGCGTTCTGGTGGGGCTCCTCATCCTCCTCATCGTCTTCGGGAATGTGCTGGTCATCATTGCCGTGTTCACGAGCCGAGCTCTCCGGGCTCCCCAGAACCTGTTCCTGGTCTCGCTGGCCTTCGCCGACATATTGGTGGCCACCCTGGTGATGCCGTTCTCGTTGGCGAATGAGCTGATGGGCTGCTGGGTCTTTGGGCAGGTGTGGTGCGAGATCTACCTGGCCTTGGACGTTCTCTTCTGTACGGCCTCGATCACTCACCTGTGCGCTATCAGTCTGGACAGGTACTGGTCGATCACGCAAGCCATCGAGTACAACCTCAAGCGCACGCCGAAGCGAATCAAGCGCATCATTTTTATCGTTTGGGTCATCGCTGCCGTGATCTCCTTCCCGCCTCTTATAACCATGGAGAAGGAAGAGGGGAACATCTGTGACATCAACAGAGAAAAATGGTACATTATTTCCTCTTCCATCGGGTCGTTCTTCCTGCCTTGCATCATCATGGTCCTCGTGTACATCCGAATCTACCAGATCGCCAAGAAGCGAACCAGAGCGCCTCCGGGGGACCGGAGGAAAAAGGAAGCGGGCAAGAAGGAGAGCGACCCCCACGAGAAACTCAACGGGGATCCGAACGTCGAACCGGACGAAAAGGGTGCGATAAACGGCATGGACTTGGAGGAATCGTCCTCCTCGGACGACAAGGTCCCCAATCCTTGCTCCCTCAAGAAGAAGAGCTCAAAGGGAAAGACCAAGCTGAGCCAAATCAAGCCGGGGGACGCCGACAAGCACGAGGCCTGCCAGGCCACCAAGACCAGCAGGTGGAAGGGCCGTCAGAACCGGGAAAAGCGCTTCACCTTCGTCCTGGCGGTGGTCATAGGCGTGTTCGTCATCTGCTGGTTCCCGTTTTTCTTCACCTACACGTTGACGGCGTTTTGCGACTGCGTGCCCAAGGCGCTTTTCAAGTTCTTCTTCTGGTTCGGCTACTGCAACAGCTCCCTCAATCCCATTATATACACCATCTTCAATAATGACTTCCGCAGATCCTTCAAGAAGATCCTCTGCCGGAGAGATAACAGGAGAATGGTGTAAATCAGGCTGCGTTTCCTTTATCAAATGTAATATATAAGGGAAGCTCTTGTGTACTAAGCCAACATGTTGTGTGTCATTATACAACAAGGCCGAGGGGAAAAAAAGACTCTCATGCTTTGTACAAATGCATGGTTATGCAAATACAGCACAATATGTGGAATCCATTCCAGAAGTGAATTGTGTCGTTCTTGATGTGTGAAGTTTCGTAACTGTGATATTTCATCGTCTGCCAACGTGGAGGGACATTTATGCATCACAAACCCTGCCGAATGTGAAAAACAAAAGGTGCCAAAGGACTAAGGATTGTTGATTTGGACTGCTGTGAAAACACAACGCCACAACGTGCATGTCGATGTCTTCTCGCAGGGCCTGTTTATTTCCCTGACATATTGTGTAATTAATAGTGAAGGTGTTGATATTGTTCGGTGGTTTTATTCCTGCCAGTAACGGTTCATTTCAAATCTCGCCGTGGACCATTAAGCAAAAAGATGTTGAGCTCGTCTGACTGGAACATGGCAGGCCAGTGTCACAACAAATTTCTCCGGCTCCTGATGTAGATTTTATATGTCACCCTAGATATAATGGATGGATCTTTAGTGCCACAACACTAGCGAATTAGTTCCAGTCTGCGACTAATAAACTGTGTCAAACTTGGCTGTTGGTTTAGCTGGCCAGTTTGTAGAAACGGACAACAAAACAGTTGAATATTCAGCAAGATATCCAATGACTGACAACAGAGCCTCTCCAGGTCAAGGTGAGGTCAGGACTATCGTGTGCTTTCTGTTCTCTTGGGATGCACGGAGAGATCCAGTTGGAGTGAGATGGAGTGAGTGTCCAGTCCAATTGCCGTGTGACCCGAGTAAAATGGTTCAAAACAAAGGTTTGGAATGACATCTACAAACTACCCGTCACTGTGCATTATTGCCATATCTGAAAAAACTAATTGTGATGTATGACTCACTTTGATATATATTGGCTGTTTTCTGGTTGTCTCCTGGTTGTGCTCTCAACGTGTTTTACCATTGAGATCTAAAAAAATGTATTTGCACACTCTAACAAAGAGAGAAAACACTCCAAAAAATAAAAAGTACAGAACAGGTTTTTTTTTGTCTGGTATCATTATAGAAATGTGATTTTACAAAAGATGGCAAAAAAGCTTCTGAGAATAATACAAGTTAGACTCAAATGAAGTGAAAGAGTTGAAAGTATCTTCACAGAAGCTAAACTATTTACAGTAAAGATTTTTTAATGGAAGTGTATGGGGCAAATTATTGATTGGGATAGATATTAAAATACACTTTGGTTTAAAAGTAACACTGACAAAAATGGTGCAGAAACAGTTTACACTTTGAAACGTTATATGATCTATACGTTATGACAACATGTGTTTTTACATTGCTTTAACTCATCAAAATAAGTTAAGCTTTAAATCCAGTTTTTAACGTTGTTTATATATATATAAATATATATATATGTGTCTATGTGGTGTTTTTAATATGCTTTCAGACAAACCATGTGCAAATTCATGTCAACACTATTGCTGAGTATTTTCTCCCTAAAACTGCAGTGAACCAAAGACGCAGTTTGAAATCGAAGGTGTTTCTGGCATCACAAACTACCTTGCATATCATTAACTATTCTCTGAAGCAGAGTCCCAAGAGAAGCCAGGTTATCCTGGTATATTTTTCTGTTGATATGAAAAATCATGGATATTTTAGTGGGTGATTTATGATGATATTATGGTGAGCTGTATGTCTTTCTCCACTGACGTTTCCTTAGAAGTGTTTGCAAAGATGCTGATTTTCAGAAGGCAGCCGTCTGACTCTGAGATGAGGCGAACGGAACCACGGTTTGTGTAACATTAGCAGTACATTAGCTGTTTGATAACGTAGTCAAGCAAAAGGCTAATCATATTAATTACCACTGTGTTCGACGTTTTAGAGAGCAATACCTTTGTGCAGCGTTTACTACAGTAAAGTTGACCCGAGTTGTGTGAGTGGAGTCGGGGCTAATTTGCATATTCATGAATCCACATACTGAATGAAGCAAGGGTGTCGAGTTAAGCTGTATGCACACAGTCAAACGCACAGCCTTGCAAAGTATACTTCTTTTGACTCGTATGCGTACACAGGCGTTCGACGCGTGTGCAAATTTTTAACAAATCTGTCGCCATGAGTTACAACCATAGACTGTAAAAATATATGGAAGTAGTGTCACCCATAGGTTTCTGAAGAGAGCTTTTGAAGCCTCAAAGTCGGCATTGCCATCTTGGCAGCGCGTCATCGCGCATCACTCCCAGATAACTGACAATGGGCAAAGAGGCTGGATGTGGGCGGAGCTGAGGTGACGTGATGACTAACAGACAGCAGACAAACAGCTATCCACCTGTCACTCAAAGTGGCCTTGCCCCAAATTATGAAGAACTTTAAAACTTTATATAATATAAACAACTGAGATATAAAAAAATCACCCCACTCACAGTTCTCATGAAAGGCAAAATTCGCCATATAGACCAAAACCACACTTTGTTCCAGACTGTAAACATGTTTTTTTCTGCTGTAAAGTTGGGCATTTTAACATGGAGCTCAATGAGATTCGGCCTGTCCCTAGTGGGCAGTCGATGAATTGCTGTTTAATTTACTTCCGTATTGGCTTCAAGAGAAACTGGGGGAGGTTGCCACTTGGTTACTTACAACCCATGTAAATACTGCAAAAAAAAATGTATGCGCATGTGCACAAAAAAAATCAAAGTATACGCACAGCTCAGTACGCGTGTACTCTTCTGATGGCGAAATTCGCATCACGCGCACTGTAAGCTGACCCTCGCGTACGCGTTAAAAGTCAAGTATACTTTGGCCTTTACATTCAAGCTATTTTAAATGACTTAAACATCCAATTTGTTTTATGGAAATTGCTATAATTAAGTAAAACAATTAAATGACCTTTTGAAAAAAGAAATTCAAAGCTGTAAATAATAGTAATACTTATGCTTACTATTACTATTTACAGCTTTGGAAAAAAAGCTTTTTACAGCCAGATCCTTTGAGTGACAGTATATCAACTGGTACTGCAGATGCCCAAGAAATTATTAAAAACAACCACAGTTTGATTGACATGCAAAGTGACCAATCACAGTTCATTTTATTAATTCATCCACGCAGTATTCCTTTAACTTTCTTATTCTGAACCTTAAACGCTTTCTGAAAATCACATGCAATTGCACAAACCCTCTACTTTCACAGGGAATGAACAAACAGGAAAAGTTATCTCTTAGCGATTATCTCGTCATATCAATTATTTTGCCTGTGTCTCAGTTCATTTTGACTTTAATGTATCAGTTGACTGTTCCCCTCAGAAATGTCCCTGTTTGCTCTGCATGTAAGGGTAAAATTTTACATATGTAGTGTAAAACACTGCCTGCGGTTAAAGTTCCTCAGTGGCAGTAATATACATTTATAGCCAATGCCGGAGCGGGAGAGAATGTACCGAGACCTTCATAATTATGATGGATCAGGATAATTTCATCTCATCTATAATCATCATTAAATTGTCAAGACAGCAGGGTGACAATTACGAAGTTTAAAATAAGGTTTTTATTACATGGACCTGTAGCAGTTTCCGTATCCTTTTACAAACCGACATAAAAGCATTAATGGCAACTTTTAAGATATGGCAGCGCATTACCACCCACAGGTGGTATAATATATGACATGATACGAGCTGGAGGGGGATCTAGGGAAAGGCTGTGCGTGGATATACTGGCCATCCTGAAGTGTGAGTGGGAGATCGGAGAGATGGCCTGGCCACGCGGTGAGGGACATTCAGTGGGCGTGCAGGGATATTGTACTGTGAAGTGACGATCTTCACTTTGTAGTGTGAATGAGAAGTGAGTGTATTGGTCAAATTTGTGAGAAAAAAAAACTTGACAGTTAATTACATCAGCGCAGGTGAGGACTGTGAGAACAATCGCTGCCAGGGTTTTCAATTGTTTGTCTTGACATTCTTCGAAATGGTTACGTCTTTTAAATAATTGGTGCTTAGATTATTGCTTTTGTGTTGACAAGTTCTGATAAGTCTAAACGGTTTGGTTACACTTTATCTTAAGGTATCTGTGTTACAGTGTAATTATATGTTTAAATACTGAGTAATATTAATTAACTACATGTACTTACTATAGGGTTAGGGATAGTTATATAATAGTTACTTTTTATTTTACAGTACATGCACGTACAGTGTACTTACCTAAGAAAGTACTGTGATATAAGGTAACTACATGGTTAAGGTTAGGTTTAGGGATGTTCAGGGTTAGTACCTTGTTATTACCCAGTTATTGTAATTACTATAATAAGTACATTGCATGGGACTGTAAAATAAAATGCTACAATAAAAAATAAGAGAATAAAAATAATGGTAAATGTCATTTATTATTATTATATTAAATGTGAATTATTATTATTAAGTATCTTACAGGTGTTACACTTATTCAGTTTTGTTTGTCTTTATTTTTGATTTCATGGACTTTTAGTTTGTTTTCATTAGTCACATGTTCCTTTGTTTGAGTTTCCCATCACTCATCAGTTCCTATGGACAATAATCATCATCACTGCTGTTTGTCATTTAGTTCATCACCATGTGTATTTAAGTTCCTCACCTTCCCTGTTCACTGTTTGTCTGGTCTTGTTTGCGCTAGCATTTGTGAATGTATTACCTGTGTGACGGAACAGCTGCCTCTCCCTGAAATGCCACCCCGTCCCAGAAATTGTCGCCCCTTGCCAGGTTCCCGACTGGTGTGGGTGAGAGAGAGAATTTCGTGAAATGGCGAGGAGTGACGAGGCACACCTGAATATCATGAAGCCTCATCACCGCTCTTAAGTGCCGAGCGCATCCCTCCCACCTTAGGAGGCTAGTCTCTCTCTCCCCATGCATACTTTTGTCATCGTGGGTCCAGGAAAGGGGTGCGAAGAGACTTCCGTGCCGCCGTATATGTGAGATGCTGGACCCGCGTTCCAGAAAGGAGATGCACACGTAACGCCGCTGACAGGCTAGGATGCTGGGCCGCTATTACCCTCAGTTACCAGGGCCTACGGAGGACGAGCCGTCATGTCAAAGTCGCCGTCCATCACTTCTCGGAGCGAAGAGAGAAGCACGTGTGGCCAACAGACCCCGGCCCTTACCTGGACCCATCCTATCTGATCACTACCTTCACGATTCCCTGGCACCCAGATCCCTTGTTTGTTTTACACTTCATTCCCTGTTTTAGACATTTTATGTTTATTTATGTTAATAAACACCTCTTCGAGGCCTGACGCCACACCCACTGTGTCTGTAATTTGCTCCTCCCGCCACACCTGTTAGATTATTAAACTCTGGACTTTATTCCTGATCATCATCTGTCTGCATAACAGGAGACCAGACCCTAAAAGATGGATTATGCAACAAAGTTTGCTGTGACTGCCCAAAAAGGCGTAGATCTTGCCGTCACTTCCCCTATTACGATGAGACCCTCAAATCGCTGTTTTGGATCAGGGCCAACTACCAACACTGTTCATACCATCATCAGGTGTCTGTAGAGCGTCTGTCTCTGATCCAGGACACAGCCAGACCCAGAGCCCAGCCCACCACCACCCTCGACCACAGAGACTTCGCATGAGCCCCCTGCAGACGAAAACCGCCCGCCCGCCGCTATGCATGAATCAGAGCCCGAAGAGGAAGGGACAGAGCCGACCAATGCCCCAGAGCCAGTTCCCCAGAGTGCGTCTGACCAGGGGTGTGAGCAGCAGCAACAAAGGAAATACTGATGGATTTGGACTCGGGGACTGGCTGATGGATTTGGGCACGGAGGTACTGCCTCCCACCCATCCCATTCAGTATTATCTGTCTGTTCTTAATCATCGCTGTTTCAAGACAACACTAAGACCATTTCATTAACTTGTTGGGAATTGGAATTACCATTATTAATCTTATTAATCAGCCCTTCGCCGTTCCTCGGTGATGCCTTGCTGTGACGTGGAGCCGCAGGTTGTGCAACCACCAGTCTTGCACGATCAAGAGGATCCCTTCGCTCCACCTCGGCATGTCAAGCTGTTGGCTTCTCCCACCTTTGGCTCCACCAGAGACCCCTGACCTTGCGGCTTCACCGAGTTCCTCATCCCCTTGGTCAGTTATCACACTACTTCTGCCACGGACTTGCGAGCCTTCCGCTGCACTCAGTCTCTCCACCCCTACAGCTACAGTGGGTTCCTCCTTCCCTCTGGCTCCGCCTCTGCCTCTGTCCTCCGTCACACCGGCTCTGCTTCAGTCCTTGGGTACTCTGGCTCTGCCTCAGACGCTCGTCGCATTGGCTTCGCCTAGGTCTTTAATGCCGCTCAGTGCCATCCTCTCTCCATCTGCGCCCTGGGATCTATCGGCTCCACCTCCGTTGGTCGTCACCAGAATGTTGTCAGCCACAGCTACACCTTGGTTCATCCCTCCCTTGGCTCTGCCGTGGGCTGTCGTCTCTCCTTTCTCGCCTCCCATCACCATCCCTTCACCGCCTCTGCGTCCATCTCCTTAGCCTCCTCCTTCTCCACTCCATGCCGTGAGGTTGCGCTTTCCAGAAGGGGGCATTCTGTTACACTTTTTGTTCTTAGGCCCCGTACACACAGTTTAGCTGTCAATGTAAAAATGTTGTATCGTAACGGCATTTTGTCCAGATGGATCCGGCATTTTAGGAAAACAAGGGTGGATAGGGAAAGCTCTGGCTTCGTGTGGATGTGGCCTTAGTTTCGTTTTCATGGACTTTTAGTTTGTTTTCATTAGTCACATGTGTTCCTTTGTTTGAGTTTCCCACCACTCATCAGTTCCCATGGACACTAATCATCACAGCTGTTCGTCATTTAGTTCATCACCATGTGTATTTAAGTTCCTCACCTTCACTCACTGTTTGTCCGGTCTCGTTTGCTCTAGCGTTTGTAAATGTACTACCTGTTAAACTCTGCAACTTTATTCCTGGTAATCATCTGTCTGTCTGCACCTGGCTAACAACAGGTCTGTTTGTGGTATTATTAATTTATTTTACATTTTAAATTGTGGCTTCTTCTGACATCTCATATTATGGGTTTGAAAAGGACTTATAGTACACAATTAAAGAAATGGTCTGAGTTCAAAATAAGCTTTTGTGACATTGTGTTGATTACCATTGTTTGTGAAAATGAACAAAAATCTCATCTACAATAATGAACGTACAAGGGATATTACAACAGCAAGTGGGGGCTTCATATTGAAGCGGGTGCCTTGGGCCTCTCAGGACCATAATCCAAGCTCAAACAGGAGGCAGTCTAGATAAAACGACTGAGAAAATGAGCGCCACATCATGGTTTATGAGAGCTGGCATATGCTGCACTGCATGATAAACTTTATTTTTACCAAACTCTGCCTCATCGACACAGACAACTGCACTGAATAACAGAACCAAGAACCAAAATGCTCCAGATGCTGTCTCACTTGAAACTTGTAGACTTGGCTTACGGCTATCTGTGAGTGGAGGTGCAATAGATTTGTGTTTGTGGCTCTTTTAAACACCACCAGTGAATTCAGAAAGTTGCGAAGCCTCAAAGGTCAAGCTTAAAGAGAGGCTGAGCGCTTTCTGTAGAGACCCCACTGTGTTTTCTTCATGCAACGCTGTTAATCAATAGCAGTTTCTCTCTTTTTTACAGGCAAACAAAAAGGCAGACATCTTATTAAAGAGTGCGATGGGAAGGGGGAGGGAGCGGAATAGAGGAATTTGTTTGCCCCATCCAGCATGTTTCCTAGACCCTACTTTCCCCTCACAATCCACCCTGTGGGAAATCAATTTGTGTTTGTCAAATGAGCAATACACTTAAAGCCACTGAAATGCAGCTGTGTACCAGGAGCCATCGGGTATGTGTTTTAAGCACAGTGATGCGGAGTGCATTTGAGGGAAAACAAATGGCAGAAATGCAGCGCTTCGAGTGCTTAATTGCAGAATGCAGTTTATAAATTAGCCTGCGGGGACACAAACAACATGAGATGAATGCTGATCGGGTCTGTTAATTTTCAATTCAGTGTGCAAAGTTTGAGAGTGATCCCATGGAAAGAAAACCCCAATCTAAAATGTACACTAATGAGGCTATATAATGAGCAATGAAGTGTCTTCGGTTTCTCATTTGTTTTTGTGTGAAATCTGTAATCTAGCCAGTGTCGTCTAGTGATGTCAACAATGTCTTAAAGGCACAATATGAAAGATTTTTGGAGTAAAATATAGACAGTAAATAGTCATGTGCCCCAACAAGTAAAGTCATAACATAATGACACATTTGTAAATCAGTAGCTAATGATTAAGTAAAGCAGACAACTGGAAGTTGAAATGCATGGCTTTGACCCATTGTGGTAATTAACACATTGATTTATATTATTAGTTCATATAATATGTTATTAAGGAACACATTAACTAATTATATGTGCATTAGTTAAGCATGAATTAATGCATATTTGTGCACCCTTATTGTAAAGTGTTACCTATTTATGCTTAAGTACAGTAAAAATATGACATACAGGACCTTGAAGTCACCTGAGCTATGAAAGCACAACATTTGAGCAATATAAGTTTCCTCTGAGGATTTTACCTTCATTCAAGAACAAGGTGATTGAAAAAAAAATAATACTAGTTGAGGTTTATCTGAGGAAAGCTTGCGAGTTGAGAAGCAAAAGCAGCATTTGACCTTGATGTTCTACCAAATCAGCATGATAAAGTCCCTGGAGAATGTCTGATTTCTGTCACATGAACTGAAAATGGCCAAGAGGTCAGATAGCTTCATGCCGTTATAAAGATGTTTGGGTCGGTGAGGACGAGGAGGGCCTCAAATGTCATGAGACACTTAAACAGCAAGTAGTTCCTGCGGTGAAGAAATCAGCATGGAGTGATAGCAGGCTCCTCCGGTAGCTGGTTCACACAGGGTCCGCTGGGAATCAGTAGCCAGTGTTTCGGACAGTTTCCTCTTTGCATCTGTTGCCCTTTTCCCTTGTGGCTGTTTTGATAAGTAGAAATTTGAAGCTGAAATTTGAAGACCTACCAGACTACGTGCATGTGTTTGAGTACATACTTGTCAATATTAAAACAGAACAAATTGGAAATTGAGGTAAACACTGACTCACTGAGGAAACACAAGCAGTGGAAAAACACAGTTTTAATTAATTTTAATGAGATAAACTGAAGCTACTGAATAATATTAATCTGAAGTTTCTTCCAGTAATTTAGGAAGGCGCCCATGTTTTCCAGTATATGAAAAATGTCTGGATATGAACTCCATCCAAGGAGATGTGTATGCCAGAGGAATA
Organism: Gobiocypris rarus; assembly: GCA_023029165.1. Lineage (NCBI taxonomy): Eukaryota > Metazoa > Chordata > Actinopteri > Cypriniformes > Gobionidae > Gobiocypris > Gobiocypris rarus. The sequence continues at coordinate 25,591,560 of CM040929.1, read as the reverse complement.
ATTGTCAGTTCCACGTACTGTCCACGTGAGCTATTGATTCGGTATGATATCTGATTCTTGTAAACTATTCTTTTGAGAAAGTAATTAAACGATTCATGAATTGGTGCAAGTAGTTCTCTGACTCATTGGCTGTGTTCAAAATCGCCCTCCATAACCTAATTCCCTACATTACTCCAAGTATAGTCCACAAAAAGGAGTGAATGAAAATGAACGAGTGAAAAAAGCTGGAAGAGCTGGCACTTTGCATAGCTTGCATAAATTGGCAGCTCAAGAAGTAATGAAAATTTTTATCTTGAACTCTGTCATGGAAAGCACAGTGTATAAACCTTCATTAATAATTATTTACTAATCAATCAAAAAGGAATTTATATTATATTATGCTGTACCCACATTGGACTAGCGGTTTGAAAAATGGACCGTACAGGCATATCGGTTGTACACTCGTTATTGCGGTGCATTGTGGGATTGAATAAGTGCGCTCCATAACATCCACTATGGTTTCGGACATCACTACAAATGGCTTTCCCCTCAAATAGTGCCCTATTTAAGGGTATAGGGCAGCGGTTCCCAACCACGTTCCTGGAGGACCCCAAACAGTGCACATTTTGCATGTCTCCTAATCAAACACACCTAATTCAGCTCATCAGTAGCTACAAGACTTGATGTGGGTGTGTCAGACAAAGGACACATCCAAAATGTGCACTGTTGGGGGTCCTCCAGGAACATGGTTGGGAACCACTGGTATAGGGATGACACAGCCATTGAAGCGCAAACCGCCTCTTTCGGACTTGACACATAATCTGAGAACCGAGTCAGCTAATGGTAAATTAAGATAAGCCATTTCATATAGACTTTGAAACAAACTGTTTGAATTTCAAAGAAATTAAAGCTTTAGCATAAGTTCTGCTGGGAAGACTCAATTATTACGTCACTTATTGCCTTCACTCCAATCCAATTATATTCTCATGCTAATTGTATAAAAGCTTGGTACTTACACATGTTTGAGTTTGAAGATACTGAAGCGACGATTACCCCCATCCTCCCCACCACCACCAGGATGGCCCTGTCTATACCTCCCGGGGGGTCGGCTGCGCCCCGCCCCTTTCCTCATCTTCGTCAGGAATGATCCGATCCGATACCCTCAGATTATGCACTATTGACGGGGCCTACGCCAAATGACTTTTTATATTATCAGCTTGCTGAGCTATTAATAAATGCACTATTGTCAAAATAATTCTCCCGAGTCTTTCCTGTAGAACTAATTTGCTAAAATGAGTCTTACTTTTCATCAGTCAAAGTTTTTGTTTGCTATTTAAGTTCTTCCCTTTTCACTCAGTCTTTGTCCGGTCACCGTTATGTTTAGATGTGTCTGCCTGCCTTGAGATTGTTTGTTATTAAACTACATTTTGAAATGTATTAATCTGTATTCGTCTTCCTGCCTGAACGCACCTGAGACAGATGACCGGACCAGAAATGGATTATGCAGCAAGATTTGCCGTCGTGGCTCAGGAGAGCCATGATTTTTTGGGTTTTTCTGCATGTTTTTTTCCATCTTGCCATCATTAGCCACTATGACGACGAGAGCCTGAAGTCACTGTTCTGGATCGGGGCAAATTACCATCACCCCATTGACCTCCTAGACACCACCGTTCTGAACTGGAAGAAAGCCCTCATCCGGTGTCTGGAGACTGTCTGGTCCCAATCCAGGACACGTCTCCATTGACCATGGAGTACTTGTGCGAGCCCCCCGCAGACGCAGAGCTACCACGCAACAGCCAGAGCCCGAGAGAGAAAGGACCGAGCCAACCCTCGCCCCGGAAGTGGAGCTCCATCAGAAGTCTTACCAGGGGTGTGAGACTTACCACGACATCAACATTCTTTAAAATCTGTTTTCTGTGTTAAACAGAAGAAAGAAACTCATAAAGGTTTGGAACAACATGAGGGTGAGTAAATAATAACATATTCATTTTTGGATGAACTATCCCTTTAAGAGCGACTGAAAGCGTCAAAAGGTTTGGCAGTTCATTATGCACATTTCAGCCGAAAACAACGTCTGTCTTGAGCATTGAAAAATATGCAGTTTATTCTGGATTTAATGCGTAAATCATTTTGATTACACATTGGACACTTTGCAGTTGTTACATTTCACGTTAAATATTGCTGTTTGGATGCTTTCATTGTAATTATACTGGCTGGGTTTACAAAAGTTTATCAAATTGCCAGCATATCTTTACTCAAAGATGGAAACAAAGCTTGCCTCTTTCTAACTGTAAGTAACCGTTTGTATCACTCACCTAAAGGATTATTAGGAACACCATACTAATACTGTGTTTGACCCCCTTTGCCTTCAGAACTGCCTTAATTCTACATGGCATTGATTCACCAAGGTGCTGAAAGCATTCTTTAGAAATGTTGGCCCATATTGATAGGATAGCATCTTGCAGATGATGGAGATTTGTGGGATGCACATCCAGGGCACGAAGCTCCCGTTCCACCACATCCCAAAGATGCTCTATTGGGTTGAGATCTGGTGACTGTGGGGGCCATTTTTGTACAGTGAACTCATTGTCATGTTCAAGAAACCAATTTGAAATGATTTAAGCTTTGTGACATGGTGCATTATCCTGCTGGAAGTAGCCATCAGAGGATGGGAACATGGTGGTCATAAAGGGATGGACATGGTCAGAAACAATGCTCAGGTATGCTGTGGCATTTAAACGATGCCCAATTGGCACTAAGGGGCCTAAAGTGTGCCAAGAAAACATCCCCCACACCATTACACCACCACCACCAGCCTGCACAGTGGTAACAATCCTGGCCAAATTTGCCCATTGGCCCCTGTCCATCATGGCCTCCTGCTCATCCCCATATATATATATATACAATTGGCTTCATCACTCTGTCTCCTCTCCACCAATCAGCTGGTGTGTGGTGGGCGTTCTGGCGCAATATGGCTGCCGTCGCATCATCCAGGTGGATGCTGCACATTGGTGGTGGCTGAGGAGATTCCCCCCTTCTATATGTAAAGCGCTTTGAGTGCCTTAACAAATAAAAAAATAAAAAATTATTAATTAATAAGGCATGATGGATCCATGTTCTCATTCTGTTTACGCCAAATTCTGACTCTACCATCTGAATGTCTCAACAGAAATCGAGTCTTCATCTGTCCAATTTTGGTGAGCTCGTGCAAATTGTAGCCTCTTTTTCCTATTTGTAGTGGAGATGAGTGGTACCCGGTGGGGTCTTCTGCTGTTGTAGCCCATCCGCCTCAAGGTTGTGCGTGTTGTGGCTTCACAAATGCTTTGCTGCATACCTCGGTTGTAACGAGTGGTTATTTCAGTCACAGTTGCTCTTCTATCAGCTTGAATCAGTCGGCCCATTCTCCTCTGACCTCTAGCATCAACAAGGCATTTTCGCTCACAGGACTGCCGCATACTGGATGCTTTTCCCTTTTCACACCATTCTTTGTAAATCTTAGAAATGGTTGTGCCTGAAAATCCTAGTAACTGAGACTAGGTAAGCTTTGTCAACGGCTTTTAATATTATATGACTCAAACAGGAAATAATTTAAATTTAAATTGAATTTGGAAAAACTGTTTGTCACACAGTGTTGACACTTTCACTATGGTAGTCTGTGTGGGCAGTTTTTGTTATCTGTTCATTTTTACAAACTGAGGGATGAGTTTAAATTATTTCCTGTGGTAAATGACAGTATTTCACAGATACTGTGGATACAGCATAACTTTTATTGACCCCAGAACATTCCATTATTGTTTTACTTGACTGTAGGTATAAACGTTGATCCCCACTCCGGCAGTATTTCACCACTGGTTTTATTAAATTCTTTTATGCTTTCATTTTGTCATAAAAGTGGGAAAAGACATGGCGCCTTGCACATATAGTCTGCCTAACACAGAGTAATGGTAATGTAATTATTAAGAAAAAGGCTTCTGTAGTAGACCGACCGTAAATCCACACCAGACAGTTGCCAGACCTTCATATGTCTCCTTCGGTTTAATGATGCCACGGCTAAGATGAACAAATTTAACCATTCTACCCGAGGCGTTAGTCTCTCTTTGTCTAATGTCTTAATGCTGAATAAAATCGAATGAAAAAAATTGTTCTAGAGCAGAGACTTCTGAATTGAGGAGGCAGTCCAATGTAAAATCATATTCAAGGTCCATTTGTTGTTTAGTAATTTTAGTTTCCTGTTGATAAAGAATGACAATAAATACTACTTGTTTAGCTGGTTTATGAGCTGACAGACTTGTGCAACTAAACAAAATTTTCCATCATTCTCTCTGGCATAAACATAAAATATCAATATCGTACTCTTTTGGAAAGTTTTGAACTCCTAAAACGAACACCAATCAAACTTCATTTTGGCCGGATTTTGTTCAAAATAACATCACACCAGTTTGTTCTTCAATCCCACTTGAAGTATAAGGCCTTTAATGCTAAATAAAATTGTTTGCAAATTTCCAAACGCAATCTCTTGAATGCAAGTGAATAATATCACCCAATATTCGCCCTCACATGAAGTTTTAAAGAACAAGGTGGACAGAACACGATGAGCAAGTCTCCTCTGTGTACTTACTATGCAAATCATGCGACAATCCATTTTAAAACCATTTTTATTGAATATTTTCCATTTCACGCTTTTGTTAATGCCTTAATATATCTCGGTCCCTTTGTGATGTCAGTTAATTTATTGCAATGTTCCCAATCCAACAGATGAATCATGTAGGACATTATTGAAAAATACGTTGAATTAATCCAGGTGAACAAGGTCTTAAATAACAAAATATATCATTATATAAATTTGGTACATGATTCATATAAAGGATTTTCATTCCAAAATAAAAATAGAAAAATAATTGGTTGGGGCAGTAGTAGCATCAATTTCGCTTCATTCTTTCATGCCCCCTCTCCAGGGCACTTACTCATAATTGATGTGCAGGTAATCCTATGGGGTCCCTAAGGGACAGATGTACTGAACGAGAGAGAAAGAGAGTCGTCATAAAGATGTTGTTGTAATCTAAAGAGGAAAAAGCGTTCAGTGTCAGTTTCTGAACTCCCTGAAACGCCTCCATTGTAGTCTTGAGTTTTCTTCCCGGAGCAAACACATCACAATATTACTCAATTCCAACCCATGGCATATGCAAAAACGGGGGTGGGGTCTGGTTGAGTTGAGTTGCGTTAGTTCAAACTTGCAGTTGTGGTATAAGGGTCGGGACATTTTTTTTCTCCGATTTACGAGAGCAATGTTTTGCTGACCTTTAAAGAAAAGATTTGATAATCATTTAGTCTGCATCCATTGCATATTGCGCCGTTTTACTTCCTTTTCCTAGTCAGAATGTCTTAGGCTGTTTCGCCAGTGTATAGTATAAATGCAAATATCAAAAGAAACTTGCTCTGTCTTGTTTATCGGCATGTTGTCAAAGTCCTCTTTGCTCCGTGATGTATTTTCTCCACGTGAGAACGTGTGTGCTGTGAGAACGCCATGGCTTGTTGGACCTAGCAACAGTAACTAAAGGGGGCGGGTCTTTGTGAACGGTCAATTGACAGGCCAAAGCGAGAGACCTCCCCTCCTCCATATTAGGCGCTGTTTTTTGCTTTTTTGAGAGCATGGGAAACTGCAAAAGGCGAATATCCGCACAGTGCTGACGAACATGTTCTGAATTTCTGCTGCTCTATGAACTGATGAACGGCACTTTGACTCCGAATTTTGTTTTATACAGTCGTGTGATATAGGAACATTACGGGTTCTGTGGTGAATCAGCTGAAAACAGCCGCGAGCATGTAAATAGGCATGACGAGTTAAATTGGAAAACTGCAATACACACAACTGTAAACTACCTTGCACCTACTAACAGTGAAGAAATATGGTGTTTTGGAAGAATCGTATGTATTTTTGCTGTTATTACTTTCATTAAATATTGAGAATATAAATCACTTTTATAGAGGCTCTTAAGTATTTTCTACATGCGTGTTTTATGAAAAAAATTCAATAGTTTAGTACTATTTATTTATTTATTTTAGAAACCCATGGTAAAGAGGAGCATGGTTTTACCTGCAGAACTACCATGATCTTACAGTTAAATGACACAACAGTTAAACCAATAATTAAATTTCATTAGGGTAATTAAAGGATAATTCAACAAAACAGCTTAAAAGCCTGGTGGATTAAGGACAAAGCTTTTTTCGCTTTAAATGTTTTATGAACTTTGTAATGAAATGTTATTTCAACGAGAGACTCGTGAAAGATAGATATCAGTGTTTTACATAAATTAGGTGTTAATTCTAAAATATTATAGTGTTTAAAGGGGTAGTCCAACCCAAAATGTGATCATTTACTCACTGACACTCCAAACCTCAATTCATTTCTCTCTGTGTAACGTAGAAGAGTCTGTTTTTTTTCTGGGTTTATATAATCACATAATTGGGGTCTCTTCAACCCGCGGACATGGAGAAAAACACGGACTTGGCAACAGTGCAGTTGAGTTCTGTTGACATTTGACAACTAACGTTACGCGTCGCTCCGTTGCTCTGATTGGTTGAGGGTCTATCCAATTGAGGTCTTTCCTGGCTCGGTTGAAACACGCCCCATAATCAAAGCTCAATGGAGCGGTACCAGACTCATATTCTGACTAGAATTGAGTATGGCCACACCAGGCTAATATTCAATGGTTGCCAAACCAAAATGGTTTAGTTGCCAACATTCTTTAAAATATATTATTTTGTATTTCCCAGAAGAGAGCAAGTCAAACAGGTTTGGGACAACTTGAGGGTGAGTAAAATGATGACAGAATTGAATTAGCAGTACTCTTTACTGTCAGTACTCTTTACTGTCTTTACTGTCAAGTGCATTTCTAGCCCTGGAGACAGGAACTAAACAGGGATGCGTTTCCCAAATCCAACTATGGTCGGAAGTTCCGCTTATATCAATATAAATTTTACGGAACAAAAATCTTTTGGGAAACACACCCCAGAGCGTTACTGACAGACTGGGAATAGAGGGGCTGCAACAATATAAAGTAGGTGAAAAATAATGTGTTTTTTGAACATTCAGGCACGCAAACCTGAGCCCCCCAAAAAACAGAACACTGTTACTGTATCAGTATGTTATTGAATTGTGATTCATACATAGGTAGGCACACTGGGAAATACAATGTGCATTTCATTAGTAAAGTACAACGTGTTCAGTACTATTGCACCATTCAATCACATCAGTTTACTCAGTGCTGACATACACTTCCTCTTTATGTTTCCCATATCAGTCAACGCAAGATGCTAATTCACACACCGCCCCTAATGTTCCCACTGTCTGAAACCCAGACCTCAACTTTCCCCTGTGATCACCAAAACACACACACAGACACACACACACAATAATTGACATGAGGGTGTAAAGACAGAGGGCAGTCATCAGCAGAGATGTGTCCGCAAATGTGCAATGACCCAGAGGTCAGAATTGCTCCATTTTGGAAATTTATTTTCCACAAGCAATTAGTTTTTCTTTTCAGATTTTTTTTTATTTTTAAGCATGAAATGATTCAGCACATCAATTATGCATTTATTATCACCAATCAATTAGTCACAGAGTTTTGAAGGACTGTATTTGAATTAAAGCTAAATAAAAACATTGATTATACTTTAGTGCTCAACAGATGCATCCGGCCCACCATGCTTTATTTTGTGGCTTGCATCATCATGCCAAGTTATGAATGTGCTGATTTTTGAATATGAGACTCTAAGGGGCTAATTATAACATGAAAAATGCAAAAGGCAGTCTGCTTTTAATTTTGCACTTAATCAGTATCATTCTTACTGACAAAAAGTAAGTTACCTCTATCAAAAAGAAGTGACGTGACTTGTAGGCAAGTATGGTGTCCCATACTGGGAACTTGTGCGTCGGAACTTTACTCGTCCAAGTACACACACAGCAGTGAGTATTGAACACACACACAGACACACACACACACACACACACACACACACACACACACACACACACACACACACACACACACACACAGCAGTGAGTATTGAACACACACACAAACACACACACACACACACACACACACACACACACACACACACACACACACACACACACACACACACAAACACACCTACACACCTGGAACAGTCATTAGGCCACAACTCCTGCCACAATGGGTGGTTACCCTCAAGAAACTACAAACTAATAGATTGGAAAGAGGATAGGTGGTCACCCTCAACCTGTGCCAAGTTTTGCGTGGAAATGGCCATACGCACAGTTTTCAGTCGTATGTTTGTTTTTATAAATGAGTTAATTAACACAGGACAAGGAACAGACTGAAACTGAGGGCTTAAGTCCAAAGGAGCTAACAAGTTAATTAATAAGGTCCATAAAATAATTTAAGTTAACTTTTTTTCTCATTTTTAGCAAATGGCTACAATATAACCGAGTAAAAAAATGTAAGGGGGTCAGAATACTTCCGTACCGACTGTATGTATATGCTAAAGCCCTGTATATACAGTATAATCCAAAAAAGTTGGGACACTGTACAAATTCTGAATAAAAAATGTATGCAATAATTTACAAATCTCATAAACACAATAGAATCTAGATAACATATCAAATATTGAAAGGGACACATTTTGAAATGTCATGCCAAATATTGGCTCATTTTGGATTTCATGAGAGCTACACATTCCAAAAAAGTTGGGACAGGTAGCAATAAGAGGCCAGAAAAGTTAAATGTACATATAAGGAACAGCTGGAGGACCAACTTATTAGGTCAATTGGCAACATGATTGGGAATAAAAAGAGCCTCTCAGAGTGGCAGTGTCTATCAGAAGTCAAGATGGACAGAGGATCACCAATTCCCCCAATGCTGCGGGGAAAAATAGTCAAACAATATCCGAAAGGAGTTTCTCAGAGAAAACTTCAAACTCTTTGCAATTTATCATCATCTACATCTATCATCCAAAGATTCAGGGAATCTGTAACAATCTCTGTGCGTAAGGGTCAAGGCCGGAAAACCATACTGGATGCCTGTGATCTTCGGGCCCTTAGACGGCACTGCATCACATACAGGAATGCTACTGTAATGGAAATCACAACATGGACTCAGGAATACTTCCAGAAAACGTTGTTGGTGAACACAATCCACCGTGCCATTCGTAGTTGCCGGCTAAAAATCTATAGGTCAAAAAAGAAGCCATATCTAAACATGATCCAGAAGCGGAGGCGTTTTCTCTGGGCCAAGGCTAATTTAAAATGAACTGTGGCAAAATGGAAAACTGTTCTGTGGTCAGACGAATCAAAATTTGAAGTTCTTTTTGGAAAACTGGGACGCCATGTCATCCGGACTAAAGAGGACAAGGACAACCCAAGTTGTTATCAGCACTCAGTTCAGAAGCCTGCATCTCTGATGGGATGGGGTTGCATGAGTGCATGTGGCATGGGCAGCTTACACATCTGGAAAGGCACCATCAATGCTGAAAGGTATATTTGAGTTCTAGAACAACATATGCTCCCATCCAGACGTCGTCTCTTTCAGGGAAGACCTTGCTTTTTCCAACATGACAATGCCAGACCACATACTGCATCAATTACAACATCATGGCTGGCTGCGTAGAAGAAGGATCCGGTACTGAAATGGCCAGCCTGCAGTCCAGGTCTTTCACCCTTGGAAAACATTTAGCGCATCATAAAGAGGAAGATGGGACAAAGAAGATTTAAGACAGTTGAGCAACTAGAAGCCTGTTTTAGACAAGAATGGGACAACATTCCTATTCCTAAACTTGAGCAACTCGTCTCCTCAGTCCCCAGACGTTTGCAGACTGTTATAAAAAGAAGAGCGGATGCCAGACAGTGCTAAACATGGCCTTGTCCCAACTATTTTGAGATGTGTTGATGCCATGAAATTTAAAATCAACTTATTTTTCCCTTAAAATTATACATTTTCTCAGTTTAAACATTTGATATGTCATCTATATTGTATTCTGAATAAAATATTACAAATTTGAAACTTCCACATCATTGCATTCTGTTTTTATTCACAATTTGTAGTGTCCCAACATTTTTGGAATCAGGTTTGTATATGCTAAATTGAATATATATAATTGCCATCCATTATGAATTGTATTTGTCCCTCTTCATCTTGAAGTTGAGTACCTCTTTATTGTTGTGATGCTGAGGAGGGCTATCACAATGAACGTGTGATTCTACATTAGGCGTTTTAAATTGTGAAGAGCATTTTTGCCGCTTCTGTAGCCCACTCTGATTTTTTTAGGCACTGTTGGATGCATTAGTACCTTTATGCTTTCCACCCCCAACCCCAAAACCATCCTTTCCTGCCAAACAAGAGGCATTTTTGTCAATTACGTTCTTCCAGAGTCACTTTAGCTAAATTCACACTTCACAGCTAATTAAGAAGAGCGCTGCGCTCTTGTGTGCCCCGTGCGTGGTAAAAGAGTCACATTTTGCATGCCAATGCATATGGCAAAAGCCTTTCTTTTTGTTTCCATTTAAACATCTCCGTAAAGCAACATTTAATTGAGAATTGTTTGATTGGATGGTGTTATGTGCACCAAAAAGGAGCTAAACCAATGCTATCTTGCTAAAACATTAGCTAAATAATGATATGGCACCAGAAATATACATCAAGAAAGTGTCCTTTTTGATTTCATGTTTTTTTTGAAAAGCTTAATTGGTTAGAGCGTTTTGTTTTTTTATCTAGCCAACAACGTGTGTTGCTCTATATTCACACTTGATTCAAGGTTTAGTCATCTACATAGTGTCATTAGGTTGTGATTGTGACGCAGACGCTCTCCAGATATCCTATTGGCTGATATTTTTCAGCTGTTGGCTCTTCAGCTTATTAGCGCTGACGCATTTGTGGAGTATCTGGAGCTCAGCATCCCTCCACCCCTCAGAATCATTTCCTTTTGTCTTTATCTTCTGACAGCACTCATACATTGTGCTTGTAATCGCATGAGCTAATATCTAACTGCTATGCACAGCTTCCCGAAACAATATTAGTTAATCAGTCCTCCTCCGCCCAGAGCACAAGAGTTACAGCTTCTGCACATTACACACAGCTCTCGTTCGAATGTAGACAAAAGGGTAGACATTTTCATGGTAAATTTAGGTGTCTTTCCTTTTCCTTTTTAAATCCAAACAGCTACTTTTTTGGCCAGGCAGTGTGTGTGTGTATATATATATATATATTCGATTCAATTTCATTCCCTTGTTTCCTGGACCTGTGCTTTTCCAGCTCCGAATGGGTCCACGAGGGGACATTGTGTTGCATGTATGTATTGCTGAATTGACACAGGTCACCTGACCTCTATTACAGTCCTTCAGTTCCTTTGCACTTTTCACACCTGCCAGCCATTAAACTAAAGTCTGCTATTTTCCCACAACACAGGTTTATCTCTTTAATACAGTATTCTGGACAGACACAGCCTCATGCATTTTATGATGAATTATTAATTTATTTAGACCAATAATTTATTTAGAGCCGCAGAAACGTGCCAGTCATGCTCTCTGCATTGAAAATGCTTCACCAAAGTGCATTAAAACAACTCTTGTGCAAGTCGAATGGTGGTTAAACACAGAGGTGAATTACACATAGCTCCAGGCTCATGTGTAGCTAAACACTGGCCTGAATAATTGAGGAATTATTGAGAAGAGTAATGAGCTCTTTTGATCTGTGTGTTTTATTAATATTTAAACAAATCTTTGTGGAAAGCTCCTCCTAATATTTATTTTAAGATAAGATAGAAAAACCTGTCAAATATGCACAGTTGAGTTAAAGGCACTGCTTAAGGATTGTGTTTTCTTGTCCCAAAATATATAGTTTTATTGAATATTGATGGGGGAAACAACAACAACAAAAAATTCATAAACATAATTTTACACTTTTATGGTGTCCTTGTTGTGTTGTAACTATAGATTTAATATTAGTTAAGTAAGGGTTAGGACTGGGGTTTCGTTCAGGGTTAGTTGCATGTAATTATGTATAATTTATAGTTATAACTGCAGTAAGTATATGAAACATGGGACACTGACTAATTTCAATTTTAAAAAAACAAACTTATGATATAAACCAATTTTGGTTTATTTTATTTTTTTAAGCACATTTACATTTTGGAATTATTATTTTTTTACTATAAAGGCTAATACTATATTTAATTATTTATAAGTAGGCCTACATATTTCTTAAAAATAACCATGGTTATTGTTTATTTATAAAAATGTCATAACCTTTTTAAGTATTCAGTAAGTGCAATAAATGTATAAATTATGTACATCTTGGAGCTTTCAAGTCTCACATTTCACATCTCCGTTGATTGCAGTATTCAAACATGACCTTGGCTTCGTCATGTTGCACTATGCTTTATTCAATGTAGCATATTGAATTGAGTTATTATGTAAATTCTCTGAAAGTAAATGTGATTAATTGGAAATTAAGCATTTGGATGTATGTCATTGTCACCTCCGCCCGGTGTCTCTTCAAAAAGTTAATAAACAACAGTAAACACTATAATTAATGTAAAATAGAAATACTGATGCCCCAGCACACACACGCATCATGACATTTGTCCCCATAACTTAGGGTTTACCTGAGTCACACACACATACTCATTCTATCCTCTAACCCTACTCCTAAACACAAAAACAAAAACATTATTTGGTTTAATTAATAAGCTGTTTTCCACACACACACACACACACACACGCACACACGCGCACGCACGCACGCACGCACACACACACGCACACACACACACACACACACACACACATGTTTGTTTTTGTGAAATGTGGGGACATTCCATAGGCGTAATGCATTTTATACCGTACAAACCGTATTTTCTATCCCCCTACACTGCCCCTGCCCCAAAACCTACCCATCACAGGAGACTGCGCAGTTTACTTTCTGTGAAAAAAAACTCATCCTGTGTGATTTATAAGCATTTTGAAAAGTGAGGACATGGGGAACGTCCTCATATTTCACCCTCTTTTTGTAATACCTATGTCATACCCATGTCATTATACACATTTGTGTCCTGATATTTCACAAAAACATGCCCACACACACACACACACACATTCACACACACACACGTGTTGTGTTTCCATGTTTTATGGGGACATTCCATAGGCGTAATGCATTTTATCCTGTACAAACCGTATTTTCTATCCCCCTACACTGCCCCTGCCCCTAAACCTACCCATCACAGGAGACATGCTGCATTTTAACTTTTACAAAAAACATCACTTAGTGTGATTTATGATTTATTTTCCTCATGGGGACCAAAAAATGTCCCCACAAGGACAAGGAATTTGGATATTGCCATCTTTGTGGGGACATTTTGTCCCCATTCTGTAGGGATTACCAGTCCACACACACACACACACACACACACACACACATATAGTTTTACGTTTTAAACAGCCCTGTCAACATCATATCAGAAAGTACTTAATCGTATTGAAGCCCTAAATCCATGGAGTAGTCCCAGACAAAGCCTGGTGAAAGCGCTGGGCGTTGAGAGATGAGCCATCACCTGGATCTACATCCCGCTACAGATGGTGTTCTATTTATTGAAAAGTCTCCCTGCACCTCCGTTGCTTACAACAGGATCTGTCTGAATATGCCAGTACTCTGCGATAATACCCTCTGGCTCCTGCCCAGTGCGCTTGGGAGAAGTTTCTAGTACTGTGCTCAGCCAGTTTGCTCAGTTGAGTTACAATAATAAAGTCAAAACTATAATTTATCATAGATGTATTTTACCACTAGGTGTGTGTGTGTGTGTGTGTGTGTGTGTGTGTCTGTGTGTGTGTGTGTGTGTGTGTGTGTGTGTGTGTGTGTGTGTGTGTGTGTGTGTGTGTGTGTGTGTGTGTGTGTGTGTGTGTGTGTGTGTGTCAAAACAGTTTAAATGTTTCAAAACCCGTTTTCTTGATTGATAATCAATTTATAGATTTTCCTATCTTCAATTTCACTTTTCATCCTGTCAATAGAGTCCCTTAACAGGTTCACAATCAGACAGATGATCCATGTCAGATGAGATCTGAGATGAAAAACAGTTCCATCATAGTTAGGGGCCATTTACACAACAACTAAAAACTGAAAATTTCAACTTTTTATGTGTTTTGGCCATTCATTTACATGACGACAGGGCTTTGGGGGCTTGAAAACGCAAACTTTCGAAAACGGGTTTCAAAGTGTACGTGTTTGAAAACAATACTATTATCTCGTCTCCATGTAAACTACAAAAACTTGAATTCGTAAAAACGGTGATTAGTCTGTAGGGCTGTAGTACTTCCTTAAAAATTGACATTGCCAACTACTGGCCTGGCATTAATAATAATACAGCGTTTTAGGCGTTTGGCCGATCGGTGTGATGGGGATCACTTTGACAACAATCTTGTCTGTAAACGAAAAACGCAAAAGGATAATGCTTCTGTTTTTAGTACATTGTTGTCGTGTTAAATTGCCCTTAGACAGACAATTAGGCCCTGTCCCAAATGGCACCCCAAACCCTCACGGTCTTCCTCTGAGTCCGCACTTTCACAACGTAATGCCGCTTTGACTTCCGGGTAGAAATCCTCTGCATAGCTTGCGGGTTCTCTGGAAAAAAAATGGCGTTTGGGGGGTAAAATATGTTATTTTGGCAAGGTTGCCTGCTAAAATTCGCATTCTTGGGTCTATATATCACATAATTGGGGTCACTTCCCCGCGGACATGGAGAAAAACCCGCGGGAAAAATACGGACTTGGCAGCACAGTGAAGTTGAGTTCTGTTGACATTTGTCAACTGACATTACGCATCGCTCTGTTGCTCTGATTGGTTGTGGGTCTATCCAATTGAGCTCTTTCCTGGTTTGGTTGAAACACGCCCCATAATCAAAGCCCAATGGAGCGGTACCAGACTCATATTCTGACTAGAATTGAGCATGGCCACGCCAGGCTATAGTAGCGCACTTAAAGCTCTTTGATTCAATTTGCTGACATTTTTTACATCAGGTAAAACTTTGAGTGTGAGACTTTAGCAATTAGCAGTGCCTATAACTCAATTTGATTTACTTGCTTACATTTATTTTACTTGCATTTTGCAGGTGGTTAGTTTATTTTGGACCCTTGGCAGACCAGAAAAAAAGTGCATTTACATCGGTATTGGTAAGAAATATTTTGAATCTTTATTTTTTAAATATCAAAATGTAAGATTTTGTGGGTGTTGGAAAAAAACGTTTAAATACTACCTTAAATGCCAGCTTTTATTAATAAAAAAAGACGATTCAAAAGGTGCAATGCATAACAGGAATGACAAATGTTAAAATAGCAGGTAAACCTCATTGCTAATTGCATGCTGGTTATTAGGAGAACGAAGGCCTTGGGTTGTCAAAGTGCTTTTAGCGTCCACATGGGATTTAACTTCTACTCTGGTGTAGCTCACTTCTCTCTGGTGATATGAACAATCTGGGACATCAGGTTTTACAAAACTTCCCATTTTTCCTCCCTGTAATCTTACATTTAAATGAGTAAAAGTGATTTATGATTGTAGCTCCACTTGTGGCACACGCATTTGTTTATTATGAAAATTGCGGATGAGGCCTTCCTGAAGTTTCTTTTAAGAAGGTAATCACATCTGAAAAGAATTTTAAAATTGGTGTGTTATTGTGCATCGGATGTTATTTTGAGCTTTCATAACATCTCCATCCCATTGCTAATGGCAAAAACTCAATTACACGGTCAGGACCAAAGAGCTTCAGACTTCCAGTGTTGCTTTAAACCATTTCCATGTTGTTCCACAAATTGTTGTCGTAAATTGATATCAGTGAGGCGGTAATTTTGTTCTGCATATTGAATGCACAGCGCAACTTACTGTTACAAAGGGAATTTGTGTTTCTGCTGCAACCTCTGATACCCCCAATGATTTCACATGGTTTGTATCCAGGCAACTCACGGCAACGTAATTATCATTCAAGTAGGGAAGCGTCCACTTTTTTTTATACATGCACGCTCAACCAGTCCCATCGTTTATGGATGAAACTACAAACAAAAGGTTTACAAACCCTGTCACATCCCACTAAAAGCACCTAAAATAGCCACAAGTCGAGAACATTTTCTTCTAATGTTTTTTGCCTTCCGCTCCTATTGCGGTTGAACTCGTGCGACACACTCTCATGGAAAACCCGCCACATTTAAAGCTAATTATGTTTAATGAAGTCTTCGCTTGAGGATTTGTGCTCAAGGAAATCTGTCAGACTTCCTTGTTTAATCTAGTCTGTTTAATTTGAATGCGAGTAAAGCGAGAACACCGTGTCAACAGAGTTGACTGATAGTATTAGTCCACAGTATAACATTTCATGCACTGCACACATATTGGGTTTTGTGTGTAGATCATATTGCGATCTTGCAGCCTGGGCAAACGGATCACACTCATTATGATTCGTGTCTCTATTAGCCTGCATTCTCGGTTTCCAAGTGTTTTTGCGGAGCTCAGCGCACACATGCTCTTCATTTCTCCAGTATAGGCCTGTCCAACAGGTCGTAAAGTGTGTTTCAGGGCTGCAACTCAAACATATTAGCCTGAGTATGGCTCATTTGGCAACAGGAGTTGGTGAGCGTCCTTGCGCTGTATTCGGTCGTGGGCGGTCACATCCTGATCACACAGAGTTGGGTAAACACATCAGCAGACGCATCACTCAGTATTGGGGTTAGGATGTTCTGTACATAAAAAAACAAAGACATGCACACATTACCAGAAACATATTATGAAGAGCACGAGAGGGTGGAGTAAAAGAAAAAAATATGGAATATAGTTGGGGAGGGGGGCTGAGTAGAAAAAGAGCCGCGCACTAGTTCAGGAGTTGTGTTATTAGACCGACATCATGAAAAACACGGTGTTCCCAGACTCCCAATCTATTGTTGTCGACTCAAAGCCACAACCAGAAGCTCTCAGAGCAGCAATCCCTAATCAAGCCAAGGTGGAGAAAAAAACAATCACTCTGAGCCACAGGAGCTAATAATGGGGAAATTAATGGAGAACGATGTTGAGTGGATGATGACAGCACTTAGTCATTCATTGAACACTCTGCATTAATTCATTTCAGAACACACTACATGTTTACACATTAAAGGAAAAGATTGCAGTGTAAGCCTACAAAGCTATAAAATCCACTCAACAGCCCTTTTTGGACCCTAATTGTTTCTCACCGTGACGTCCGTGAAGGAACATTTGCTCTTGAGTTACAGGTTCAAGATGAGACTCTATCTGTGTCAATTACCACAGTGAATCATACTTGTCCACAGAGCTGAACTTTTTTTTAAGCACTATTTCCAACCTGGAGAAGATCACATTTATTACATATATGTTCTCATTCAAAAATAAATGTATATGAAGAAATAAAAATGTTATAAAATATAGAGAATATTTTATATAATATTTGATCTACACTATATGGCCAAAAGTTTTGGGACGCCTGCGTTTACATGCACATGAACTTTAATGACATCCCATTCTTAATCTGTAGGGTTTAACATGGAGTTGGCCCACCCTTTTCAGCTATAATAACTTTAACTCTTTTGGGAAGGCTTTCCACAAGGTTTAGGAGTGTGTTTATGGGAATTTTTGACCATTCTTCTAGAAGCGCATTTTGAGGTCGGAAATGGAAGGCCCGAGGCAGATCCACACCACCAGATGGAACCCAGGGCCAGACAAACCAGGAGTGAAAGGGCTAGGGAACCTTCAGGAACTGGCAGGCTTCGGTAAAGGAGGCAGGAGAGGGAGGTTGGGGGAAATCTGGAAAGACAGGAGACTTGAAGCTTGGCGGGACCAGCAGAAACAGGAGATCCAGGGATATATCCTCCTCAAATGCCTTTAAAAAATGTCCAGAGGCCAGGCACAACTGCGGGGGAGTGGGCAAGGCTACCCTCCATGCCCTCGAACTCCACCAGCACTCCCTCACTGATGGGCGCTGTTGCCAACTCGCGCACCTGGTCAGACGTGTCGTTGGGCTCAGGTTCCGGGGTGGGGTACAGCTCAGTTGGGCTAGCTGGCACATTGTCCGTGGCAGGCTAAGGCTCTGTGTCTGTGGTGGAATCTGGCTGATGCTCTGTCTGGCGGGGCGATGGCTGACTGGGCTCTGGATCTGGTGGAGTGAGTCTGGGGCAGATGCTGAACAGGAAATCGTTGTTCACCTGCACCCACACCACGAATGTGGTAAAGTTGTCTCGAGGACCCCCCTTAGGAGGCGTGCCTTGGATATTGCATTTAACATGGCAACTCCAAAAAATCCCTGAGCGGTCCCTCTGCTCCAGGCATAAAAGATGAACTGCAGGAAGGTCCATGGTGACAGGGTGGGGATAAAAAAGATGAAACGCGTCCAAAACGCTGGTTCGTTGTTTTGTCATGGGTGGCTGCTAACAAGAAGCACATGATGAAGGAGAATTCAATGCAAATAGTTTGAAATCCAAAAAGCATATGAGGAATACTCAGGGAAACAGAATAGCAACACTCGAGAAGAACAAAAAAAGCTAATTTATCGGGCAACAGGTGAACCGGATGATCAATCAAGGGAACACACAGGCACACACCGGGAAACTGGATCACACAGGTGAACAGATTCAGAACTAAAACACAATGAATCATAGCCAAAGCCAAAACAGAACATATATATTTACAAACTTTTATGTTTTATCTATCGATTTGACAGCACTAAATAATATATCATTTAAGATAAGATGTATATCAGGGCCGTGCACAGGGGGGTGGCCCGGTGGCTAGAGCCACTGCCCCTCTGCCCTCATCGGCTGAGGTGCCCCTCTTGCCCCCTTCCCTCACTTACCCACAGAGGTTTCCCATAAATGTGTTCTGTTCCGCTAAAAATCCACTAATTCCGCTAATCCGCTCCGTGTTTTCCCGCTCGCTCAGCAGCATCGCTCACACTCAGTGGCCGCTCTCAGTTCCGTAATTGTCCCATTAACAGGTAAATTACAAACCACAGTCCACATTACAGACAGTGATTTATCCGCGGAATTAGTAATTTGGTAGTTTGTTTTTGTATTTCTGTCGGTAATGTTTTGCTCTGGTCTTCTAATAGTGCTAACAACTTGTGTCATGTTAAATATGATGCCTTTTGCCCAAAACACCATACTTTTACATGTTCTTCCGTTATTGAAAAACTGTTGCTTTATTTATTTTGAACAAAACTGACAATCATTAACAAGACCTTTGTCTACAAAATATATTCAATAATTTAAGCGATTCTTATCTACATTTTAAATATAAGATCATCAAATATGCGCAGAATCAACCTTTTAGAAGCATAATTACAAAAACATAAATTGAATTAGCACTAAAGCCTATTGTATTTACAATATGACTGTAAAAGGTTTGTGATTTATTCTCTAGATTAAGATGATACTCAACGTTATTGCCCCTTTTTTTTGGTTTGGGCCACTGCCCCTCCAAATGTCTGTGCAGCCCTGATGTATATGTACATATATATATGAATGACAGAATGACGATTTTGGCAGAATATGGGAAGTTGTGTGTGGATTGATGAATCACAATGAAACAGAGTGGTGTCTTTGAAAAATCTGAAAAAATATAATAATAAATGCATCTCTAGCACAGTGAAGCATGGAGGAAGAGACTGTGTCATTGTGTGGGGAGCCTTTTTAGCTGCTGGGATTGGTGAGCTGCTTCACTTTGAAAAGCCATTGAATGCTTCAGAGTACAGGAGAATATTGCAGAATGTCTTGCTTCCCACAAATGAACAGTTGTTATGTAAAGAAGAATGGTCAGATGTTTTTTTCAACCAGACAATGCTCATGCCCAAATTGCAAAGACAACCAAGAAGTGGCTTGAGAACAAGTCCATCAGACTCATGTTTTGGCCTTTGCCATGTTTGGGACACCCCTCCAAATTATTGAATTCAGGTGTTCCAATCACTTCCATGGTCACATGTGTATTTTTAATCAAGCACCTAGGCATGCAGACACTTCTATAAACATTTGTGAAAGAACAAGTCACTATCACCAAGTGCAGTGCAAAATAAAGCGTTGGATGCAGTGGTGTAAAGCATGCCGTGACTGGACACTAGAGCAGTGGAGACGTGTTCTCTGGAGTGACCAATCACACTTCTCTGTCTGGCAATCCGATGGATGAGTCTGGGTTTGGCGGTTGCCAGGAGAACGGTACTTGCCTGGCTGCATTGTGCCAAGTGTAAAGTTTGGTGGAGGGGGGATTATGGTGTGGGGTTGTTTTTCAGGGGTTGGGCTTGGCCCCTTCCCATTCCAACTTGACTGCGCACCATTTTGGCACGGAGGAACTTGACTGGCCTGCACAGAGTACTGACCTCAACCTGATAGAACACCTTTGGGACACCTTCTCGTCCAACATCAGTGCCTGACCTCACAAATATGCTTCTAGAAGAACACACTCCTAAACCTTGAAAAGAGTAAAAGAGTTGAAGTTGTTATAGCTGCAAAGATTGGGCCAACTCAATATTAAACCCTACGGATTAAGAATGGGATGTCATTAAAGTTCATGTGCATGTAAAGGCAGGCGTTCCAAAACTTTTGGCAATAGTGTTTTTTGTTGTTGTTTTGTTTTTTAATGCTTTCGATTTAAAAAAAAATGCCTGACAATTTTTTGGCCTGTTCTTTTTTGTAAACTCAGAAATATTGATTCAGACAAGACTGTAATTACCACACAGTGTTTGTCAAGAGTTTGTTATTGGATCAAAAGATTTCCCATACAAAATACAATATGTGTTGCTCATCGCCTATGATGGTATTTTCAGCAGAGTTCCAATTTGGAAAGCAATAAGTTATAAAAAAAAATTACCTCACATCCCCATACAAAACAATTATCATCATGAACAGGCCTTACGGTAACACTGTCGACAGCCCTCTCAACTCATATTCTCTTAGTCAATGAAGCCAGTCCCACAGGGCCTCTGACAGTTAGGGGCCTCCAGCTGAGAGGCCAACAACAGGAAACAAGTCACTGCGTTTGTAAAATGTATGTAGATATATGGACAGGACTTGAATGTATACCATAACCTTGTGAGCATTTTAAGGCATCATATGTAAAGGCTCCTCCTAGGCAAACAACATATAGGTAAACTGCATACATCCATTGCAGAGAAGTTAAAAATAGTTAAAAATAGTTCAGTGCAATCAACAAATAATTATTTTACCCATGCAGAATGTTGACAACATGCTTTATGTCAAACTCATTGTGGAGCCCCATTTTTAAGGTTTTCAGAGTTGTAAATAGTGTTCAGTCACAAATCTGTAGCCATTTTCAAAAAACATCTCAAGACACTTCTTTTCCAGCAGCACTTGACCAATAAAGAATAGCACTTATCACTCTATTAGTTTCTGTTTATTTAAAAAAAAAAAAAAAAAAAAAAATCTGTCCTGTATTTTGTGTTTCGTGAGACTTGTTACAGCGCTTGCATATTGTTGCCCTTGACTGGTGTTGGTTGCTTCTATTACTCTCATTTGTAAGTCGCTTTGGATAAAAGCGTCTGCTAAATGACTAAATGTAAATGTAAATGTAAATGTAAATCGGTTCCATTTTAGTTTATGTTGCAAATGATTTAAAATTATTCATTCATTCATTCATTCATTCATTCATTCATTCATTCATTCATTCGTCCTTCGGATGAGACGTTAAACCGAGGTCCTGACTCCCTGTGGTCATAAAAATCCCAGGATGTCCTTCTGAAAAAAGAGTAGGGGTATAACCTGGCCAAATTTAATAATAAACTTGGCCTCTTAATAATCCCCATTTATTGATTGGCTTCATCACTCTCTTTCTCTTCTCCACCAATAAGCTGGTGTGTGGTGGGCGTTCTCGCGCAATATGGCTGCTGTTCCATCATCCAGATGCATTCATTCATTTATCATGGTCAACAATTTATTAAACTTTCTTTATTGTGTGTAATGTTGCTGTTTGCGCATGAAAACAGTCTGCAAATTTACAAAGCTCAAAGTCACTCAAAAGGGAGTTATTGTCTATATCAGTGTGCTCTGTTTCTGAACTCCCTGAAACACCTTATAATAAAAAAATTATCTAATTTGAATACATTTTGAAATGTTATTTTATATCACGATTTTCTTTTACTCAAAGCACTTCACATGGAAGGGGTGGAGTCTCCTCAACCATGACCAATGTGTAGCACCACCTGGATGATGCGATGGCAGCCAAATTGCGCCAGACCGCCCACCACACACCATCTTATTGGTGGAGAGGAGACAGAGTGATGAAGCCAATCAGGATATGGGGATTAGGAGGCCATGATGAAAAGAGGCCAATTGGCAAATATGGTCAGGATGCCGGGGTTACACCCCTACTCTTTTTCCGAAGGACATCCTGGGATTTTTAATGATCATAGAGAATCAGGAACTCGGTTTGACATCTCATCCGAAGGACGGATTCATCAATGAATCCTGAAAAAGTATCACATGTTCCAAAAAAAATATTAAGCAGCAGAACTGTTTCCAACATTGATAATAAATCATCATATTAGAATGATTTCTGAAGGATCATGTGACACTGAAGATTAAAGTAATAACGCTGAAAATATCACAGAAATAAATTATATTTTAAAATATATTACAATAGTATTACATAATAATTTGTATAAAATAATAATGTTTCACAATACTACTGTTTTTTTCTGTATTTTTGATCAAATAAATGCAGACTTGATGAGTTTCTTTTTAACACATAAAAATAGTAATGTTTCCAAAATTTCGATCGGTACTGTGTGTATACACTCACCTAAAGGATTATTAGGAACACCTGTTCAATTTCTCATAAATGCAATTATCTAATCAACCAATCACATGGCAGTTGCTTCAATGCATTTAGGGGTGTGGTCCTGGTCAAGACAATCTCCTGAACTCCAAACTGAATGTCAGAATGGGAAAGAAAGGTGATTTAAGCAATTTTGAGCGTGGCATGGTTGTTGGTGCCAGACAGGCCGGTCTGAGTATTTCACAATCTGCTCAGTTACTGGGATTTTCACGCACAACCATTTCTAGGGTTTACCAAGAATGGTGTGAAAAGGGAAAAGCATCCAGTATGCGGCAGTCCTGTGGGTGAAAATGCCTTGTTGATGCTAGAGGTCAGAGGAGAATGGGCCGACTGATTCAAGCTGATAGAAGAGCAACTTTGACTGAAATAACCACTCGTTACAACCGAGGTATGCAGCAAAGCATTTGTGAAGCCACAACACGCACAACCTTGAGGCGGATGGGCTACAACAGCAGAAGACCCCACCGGGTACCACTCATCTCCACTACAAATAGGAAAAAGAGGCTACAATTTGCACAAGCTCACCAAAATTGGACAGTTGAAGACTCGATTTCTGTTGAGACATTCAGATGGTAGAGTCAGAATTTGGTGTAAACAGAATGAGAACATGGATCCATCATGCCTTGCCTCTGTGCAGGCTGGTGGTGGTGGTGTAATGGTGTGGGGGATGTTTTCTTGGCACACTTTAGGCCCATTAGTGCCAATTGGGCATCGTTTAAATGCCACGGCCTACCTGAGCATTGTTTTTGACCATGTCCATCCCTTAATGACCACCATGTTCCCATTCTCTGATGGCTACTTCCAGCAGGATAATGCACCATGTCACAAAGCTCAAATCATTTCAAATTGGTTTCTTGAACATGACAATGAGTTACTGTACTAAAATGGCCCCCACAGTCACCAGATCTCAACCCAATAGAGCATCTTTGGGATGTGGTGAAACAGGAGCTTCGTGCCCTGGATGTGCATCCCACAAATCTCCATCATCTGCAAGATGCTATCCTATCAATATGGGCCAACATTTCTAAAGAATGCTTTCAGCACCTTGTTGAATCAATGCCACGTAGAATTAAGGGAGTTCTGAAGGCAAAAGGGGGTCAAACACAATATTAGTGTGTGTTCCTAATAATCCTTTAGGTGAGTGTATATAATAAATGACTGATGAAATAAAATGTTCAAAGTTGCATATAGTATTTATTATTTTTTAAATATTTAAGATTTTCATGAGTAAATGCAACTTAATTGAAACAGACCACATTCTCCAGGTTTTATAGAGCTTGTCAGGTTGTACGTGTGTGTGAGGTGGCAGCAGCACCTGTTGGGACAGTTTAATATCCTCTCTACCCACAGAGCTCTGCTGAGGAGAGATGGCACAGGACACCGCTAATGTGGTTGTGTCTGCTATTAGCCTCTGGGCGATACAACCATCCTTGCTCTCTCTCTCTCTCTCTCTCTCTCTCTCTGTGACCATTAGGAGAACAGCAGGGTCTTCAGCATTAGGCAGAGTGGCAAGAGTGCATCACCCTCCCCCATTTTGTCATTAAAACGCATTAACCTCCTCTGAACAGACCGCCGTGTGAGGAGGGCTTCACCTGATGGAAAATACTTTTACATATAGACTCTTTCACAGCTCTTTGATTACAGGGCGCCTCTCCTCTGAAGGCTCGTCTGAAAGCAGCCCTCTGATCAGAATGCAGCGTGTTTTTCATATAGGAACCTCGAATGCATCTGGAATATTTTCTGCTTTCATTTAACCATCAGACGGGCATTGTCATGGAAACGATTCCCTCCAGTCTATGGTATATGGAATAAGAGGAGATAATTGCGAGTGTGAGAGTTGGTGGGTGGGCGGGGTCTGCACTTCAAACCAAACTGTTTGCCATCTTTCATTTGATTTGCTCAGTGGCATCTCAGATATGCTTTAGGACTAATACATAACCAGCTCTTCACAATAAAACTGAGGACTTCCGAAGAATTAAACTGAAAACTAATGTGATAAAACCTCAACTAGCTGCCTCCCAGGTTTTTGAGTAGTTTGATTATTTCATTAATTTATTAATTTATTTATTTATTTATTTATTTATTTATTTATTTATTTATTTATTTATTTATTTATTTATTTATGAAAAAGTCATTGATCATTTATTTTTAAAAAGTTTTAATATATTTTTAAATAAACAATATACAGTGCATACAATATTTTTATAAATTATCAAAAATTAAACAAGTTACATTAGTTAAACCTATTTCAGACATTATTTTCTAATAAAAGTAATTGTTTCCATCTTCAAAATGATATGGTTTTAATATTTTACTATTATTTTATTATAGACATTTATGATGGGGGTGACAATATATAGATAAGGATCAAAGAATTATCAAAAATGTATTTTAATATAATTTTCTTTATATATACACTGATCAAGCATAACATTATGACATTATGAAGTGAATAACAATGATCAACTCTTCAACACGGCACCTGTTTGTGGGTGGGTTACATTAGGCAGCAAGTGAACATTTTGTCCTTAAAGTTGATGTGTTAGAAGCAGGAAAAATGGGCAACCGTAAGATTTCAGTGCATTTTAAGGGCCAAATTGTGGTGGCTAGACATCTCCAAAACTGCAGCTCTTGTGGGGTGTTCCTGGTCTGCAGTAGTCAGTGTCTATCAAAAGTTGTCCAAGGAAGGAACAGTGGTGAACCGCGACAGGGTCATGGGCGGCTAAGGCTCATTGATGAACGTGGGGAGCGAAGACTGGCCTGTGCGGTCCGATCAAACAGACGAGCTACTATATCTCAAATTGCTCAAGAAGTTAATGCTGGTTCTGATAGAAAGGAAGTGCGAAGTTGCGATTGGTTGCTCTCGAATCGTGTCATAGCTCATTACCAAAAAGTTGACCTGATTTCAACTCCTCGACACCCAATTCATCCAAGACACAACGCGCCACCGCTCACCGGAGCTCCCCATCAGCTCACATTGAAAATTAATGCATCTGAACTGGACTTTGAAATTGTTGCATTGTTGCATTGTTGCAGACCATGTACACCCTTTCATGGAATGGTTTGAGGAGCACAACAACGACTTTGAGGTGTTGACTTGGCCACCAAATTCCCCAGATCTCAATCCAATCGAGCATCCGTGGGATGTGTTGAACAAACAAGTCCGATCCATAGAGGTCCTACCTTGCAACTCACAGGACTTAAACATCTTGGTGCCAGATACCACAGCAGACCTTCAGGGGTCTAGTGGAGTCCATGCCTCAATGGGTATGCCTGATTGGTATATACAACCCCAAATCAGAAAAAGTTGGGACAGTATGGAAAATGCAAAAAAAAAAAGAAAAAGAAGTGATTTCTAAATTTACTTTGACTTGTATTTCATTGCAGACAATATTTCATGTTTTGTCTGGTCAACTTCATGTCATTTGTAAATATGCATCCTTTCCTGTCATTCAGACCTGCAACACATTTAAAAAAAAGTTGGGACAGTAAAGCAATTACCACTTTGTAATGTTGCAATTCCTTTTCACAACACTTAAAAGACGTTTAGGGACTGAAGACACCAAGTGATGAAGAGTTTCAGGTGTAATTTTGTCCCATTCTTCCTGCAAACAAGTCTTAAGGTGGGCAACAGTACGGGGTCGGAGACAGGTTGGGCCTGCAGGCAGGCCACTCAAGTACCCGTACCCTCTTCCTCCGCAGCCAGGACTTTGTAATGTGTGCAGAATGTGGTTTTGCATTGTCTTGTTGAAATATGCATGGACGTCCCTGGAAAATATGTCTTCTTGAAGGCAGCATTTTATGCTCCAAAATCTCTATGTACTTTTCAGCATTAATGGTGCCTTCACAGAAGTGCAAGTTACCTTTGCCAAGGGCACTGACACAACCCCATACCATGACAGACCCTGGCTTTTGGACTTGTTGCTGGTAACAGTCTGGATGATCCTTTTCTTCTTTGGTCCGGAGCACACTGCGTCCATTCCTCCCAAAAATTACCTGAAATACTGATTCATCTGACCACAGTACACGTTTCCACTGTGTGATGGTCCATCCCAGATGCCTCTGAGTCCAGAGAAGTCGACGGTGCTTCTGGGCACTGTTAACATAGGGCTTCCTTTTGGCACAGTACAGTTTTAACTCTACGTATTGTGGTACTTGACAAAGGTTTGCCAAAGTAGTCCTGAGCCCATGTGGTGATATTGGTGATATCGTTTATAGATGAATGACGATTCTTGATGCAGTGCCGCCTGAGGGATCGGAGATCATGGTTGTTCAGCTTAGGCGTGCGCCCTTGTCCTTTACACACTGAAATTCCTCCAGATTCCTTGAAACTTTTAATTATGTTATGCACTGTTGAATGTGAAATATCCAAATCTCTTCCTATCTTTTTTTGAGGAACATTGTTTTTAAACATTTCAATAATTTTCTCACGTATTTGTTGGCAAACTGCCGATCTTCGGCCCATCTTTGCTCCTAAAGGATTAGACCTTTCTTAGATGCTGCTTTTGTACCAAATCATAATTACAATCACCTGTTGACATCACCTGTTTCACATCCTTATTTAACAATTTCACCTCATTACTAGCCCTAAATTACTCCTGTCCCAACTTTTTTTTTAAATGTGTTGCAGGTCTGAATGACAGGAAAGGATGCATATTTACAAATATCATTACATGAAGTTGACCAGACAAAACATGAAATATTGTGTGTTCATATTATCTGCAATGAAATACAAGTCAAAGTAAATTTAGAAATCAATACTTTCTTTTTTTATTTGCGTTTTCCATACTGTCCCAACTTTTTCTGATTTGGGGTTGTATATACAAAAACCAGATTCCAAAAAAGTTGGAACACTACAAATTGTGAATAAAAAGGGTATGCAATAATTTACAAATCTCATAAACTTAAATTTTATTCACAATAGAATCTAGATAACATATCAATTGTTGAAAGGGAGACATTTTGAAATGTCATGCCAAATATTTGCTCATTTTGGATTTCATGAGAGCTACACATTCCAAAAAAGTTGGGACAGGTAGCAATAAGAGGCCAGAAAAGTTAAATGTACATATAAGGAACAGCTGGAGGACCCACTTATTAGGTCAATTGGCAACATGATTGGGTATAAAAAGAGCCTCTCAGAGTGGCAGTGTCTATCAGAAGTCAAGATGGGCAGACGATCACCAATTCCCCCAATGCTGCGGCGAAAATTGGTGGAGCAATATCCGAAAGGAGTTTCTCAGAGAAAAATTGCAAAGAGTTTGAAGTTATCATAATAATAATAATAATAATAATAATAATAATCAATTTTATTTATATTGCACTTTACATTTAGAACAATCTCAAAGTGCTACAGGGTCAAGAATTAAAATTAAGTTAAGAAATTAAAAGTAAATTGTACATTTTCATTTGTATGCTTTTTTAAAAAGATATGTTTTTAAGTCTTTTTTAAAAACATCTGTAGTCTGTGGGGCCCTCAGGTGGTCAGGGAGGGCGTTCCATAGCCTGGGGGCAGCAGAAGCAAAAGCCCTATCACCCATGCTGCAAAGCTTGGTTCTGGGGGTTTGGAGGATGTGTGAGGTTGCAGACCAGGTGTGTGAGGAGGTCTGGGGGGTGAGGAGTTCCTGAAGGTGAAGGGGGGCATGTTTATGAATGCACTGGTGAGACCTTGTACTCAATTCTGAGTGGGACAGGGAGCCAGTGTAGGGATTTCAGAATGGGAGTGATGTGGTCATGCTTGCGCACCCTCATCAGGATCCTGGCAGCGCTGTTCTGTATGTACTGGAGTCTCTGGATGCTCCTGCCAGAGATCCCGATGAGGAGTGCATTACAGTAGTCCAGCCTGGAGGAGACAAAGGCATGGACAAGCTTCTCTGCATCTGATAGGGTGAGTGTTTGACAGAGTTTGGCGATGTTCTTTAGGTGGTAAAATGATGTCTTACAGAGGTGTTTGATGTGGGTGTCAAATGTGAGTTGTTAGTCCATTTTAACACCCAAGTTGGTGACAGATGTGGAGAGGGAGATGGTTTGGCCAGAGAAAGTGATATTGGTGATGGTGGAAGAGCGGAGCTGATGTGGTGTGCCAACCAGGATGGCCTCCGTTTTGGAACTGTTGAGCTGAAGAAAGTTGAGCTTCATCCACGCCTCTATCTCCTCCAGGCAGTTAGTCAGTGTAGAAGTTGGCAGAGGAGCAGAAGAAGTGGGGGTTGTCTTGAGGTAG
Source organism: Gobiocypris rarus (assembly GCA_023029165.1). Taxonomy (NCBI): domain Eukaryota; kingdom Metazoa; phylum Chordata; class Actinopteri; order Cypriniformes; family Gobionidae; genus Gobiocypris; species Gobiocypris rarus. The sequence goes on along the minus strand of CM040929.1, from coordinate 25,562,496 downwards.
ATCTGTGTGTCATCCGCATAGCAGTGAAATGCTATGCCATGTCTGCTAATGATATTGCCAAGGGGAAGCATGTAGAGGGAAAAGAGGGTGGGGCCCAGCACAGAACCCTGAGGAACACCGCAGGTGACGTTGTGGGTGTGTGACTTGGCTTTGCCCAGGGGAACCATGCTTAGTTCTGTCAGTCAGGTAGGAGGTGAACCAGTTGTGAGCGTTTTCTGAGAGTCCAATGGTGTATTGCAGACGGTGGAGAAGGATGTTGTGGTCTACCGTATAAAAAGCAGCTTTAAGGTCCAGGAGGTAGTGATGGGGAACCAGTATCTGCTGCCATCAGGAGGTTGTTGGTGACTCTGACCAAGGCTGTTTCTGTGTTATTACCAGGGCGGAAACCAGACTGAAACTTTTCATACAGTTTATTGTGTTTGAGGTGATCATGGAGTTGTGCTGCAACTATTTTTTCCAGAACCTTTGATAGGAATGGTAGATTGGAGATGGGCCTGTAATTGGAGAGAACCTCTGGATCCAGGGTGGGTTTTTTTAGTAGAGGCCTGATGACCGCAGTTTTTAGTGCAGATGGGATATGGCCGGCCAGGAGGGAGTGGTTTATGATCTTGGTGATGAATGGAGAGATTCCCGATTCATCATCTATAGTGCATAATATCATCCAAAGATTCAGGGAATCTGTAACAATCTCTGTGCGTAAGGGTCGAGGCCGGAAAACCATACTGGATGCCTGTGATCTTCGGGCCCTTAGACGGCACTGCATCACATACAGGAATGCTACTGTAATGGAAATCACAACATGGACTCAGGAATACTTCCAGAAAACATTGTTGGTGAACACAATCCACCGTGCCATTCGCAGTTGCCGGCTAAAAATCTATAGGTCAAAAAAGAAGCCATATCTAAACATGAACCTGAAGCGCAGGCGTTTTCTCTGGGCCAAGGCTCATTTAAAGTGGCAAACTGTTCTGTGGTCAGACGAATCAAAATGTGAAGATTTTTTGGGAAAACTGGGACGCCATGTCATCCGGACTAAAGAGGACAAGGACAACCCAAGTTGTTATTAGCGCTCAGTTCAGAAGCCTGCATCTCTGATGGGATGGGGTTGCATGAGTGTGTGTGGCATGGGCAGCTTACACATCTGGACAGGCACCATCAATGCTGAAAGGTATATTTGAGTTCTAGAACAACATATGCTCCCATCCAGACGTCGTCTCTTTCAGGGAAGACCTTGCTTTTTCCAACATGACAATGACAGACCACATACTGCATCGATTACAACATCATGGTTGCGTAGAAGAAGGATCCGGTACTGAAATGGCCAGCCTGCACATCATAAAGAGGAAGATGCGACAAAGAAGATTTAAGACAGTTGAGCAACTAGAAGCCTGTTTTAGACAAGAATGGGACAACATTCCTATTCCTAAACTTGAGCAACTCGTCTCCTCAGTCCCCAGACGTTTGGAGACTGTTATAAAAAGAAGAGCGGATGCCACACAGTGCTAAACATGGCCTTGTCCCAACTATTTTGAGATGTGTTGATGCCATGAAATTTAAAACCAACTTATTTTTCCCTTAAAATGATACATTTTTCTCAGTTTAAACATTTGATATGTCATCTATGTTGTATTCTGAATAAAATATTGAAATTTGAAACTTCCACATCATTGCATTCTGTTTTTATTCACAATTTGTACAGTGTCCCAACTTTTTTGAAATCAGGTTTGTATATATATATATATATATATATATATATATATATATATATATATATATATATATATATATATATGTATATGTATATGTATATGTATATATGTATATATATATATATACACACACACAGGTCGTTCTAAAAAAGATAGCATTTTGTGATAAAAGTTCATTATTTTCCATAATGTAATGATAAAAATTAAACTTTCATATATTTTAGATTCATTGCACACCAACTGAAATATTTCAGGTCTTTTATTGTTTTAATACTGATGATTTTGGCATACAGCTCATGAAAACCCAAAATTCCTATCTAAAAAAATTAACATATTTCATCCAATAAAAGAAAAGTGTTTTTAATACAAAAAAAGTCAACCTTCAAATAATTATGTTCAGTTATGCACTCAATACTTGGTCGGGAATCCTTTTGCAGAAATGACTGCTTCAATGCGGCGTGTTATGGAGATTACGCGGGGGACGCGGGGGACGTGTCCCCCCCACTTTATATAAAATGTAAATTCGTCCCCCTCACTTTTGCATTCTGCAAACTGTGTTCAGTTGATGTTTTCACGAGGCAATGTGTATAAATCCAGATTTGAAATAAAAAATTCAAAGAGACGAGATCTATCTACATACGTGTGCCTTTCACGTTTCCATGGTAATCAGTCCCTCACGTGTCACGGCCGCCGCACGCCCATGCTCGCACCCGCGCTGTGATCATCATTTTCATAGAGGTCGCGATGAGTTCAAAACGGCAAAAAACGATTCACTCCTTTTTACGAAAAAGTCAAGCACAGTAAGTTGGCATGTATCCGAATTGTGTTGCACAACGATGAATAACTGCCTTTTTCTCTTGTTGAATAATTACGTTAGCAGGTTTTGCTGGAAATTGAAAATATTTGCTCTCCGCACAAATGTGCACTTATTTTCAGTGTATTTTCTTTTGTAACGTCTTTTATTTTCACATATATGTTATCAAAGCTCTTAAAATTAGAATATAGATGTGATTTTCATGTTGAATTGAGGTTTTCACGCATTAACAGCCACTAAATATCTGTCTGAATCAGGCAGCTTTGTGACATGTTTAACCCTTTTATTATATTATACAATTCATTAGCAATGCAGTATTCAATTGTATGCATTAACGTTCTAACATAGGTCTTAATTTATAGTTTTCTCTTTATTTTATTGTTTAAAATGCAATTTTGAAAGTAATTTAACTTCCTTTCTGTGTTGTCAAGATTGAACAAGACACAGGCAGTTTAGGGTTATCAGGTCAGAAACAGGATAACACACAAACAAAAGAAACGTCACAGGTGAGAAGTGATAGAGTGGCTTTTAAAAAATGTTTGATATACATTGTACAATTTTTCTATACATCTATGCTTAATGTTCAACCAATATTTGTAGTACCATATAGACCAATCATAAAATTGTCATTAGGAAAATATAGGAAAGATAATTTAGGATACAAATGATTGGCTATTGTCTAGCAGTGTACATCATTTCTTCTGTATGTCATAATTCCCTGTATGTACGTAGTTCAAACACTTCTTTATTGTCAATAGACAGAGCCAGAAGTTAATTCAAAGTTGAGAGAGGATGAGGCAGAACGTTTTGAGGAGGCTTCAGAGGTGAGGAAAAACAAACGACTGGAATAAGATAATTAATGGAATAAGTTTAGTTTTTTTTTCCATTAAACAATCATTGTGTGTTTTATGTCTACACTGCCTTGCATAAGCAAAACAAAGTAACTACTCCGTTTGTGAAAAGTTATTACTAAAGTTATAACTAAAATCAAGTCTCTTAGGATTTGGCTTAGATTTGGGAACCAAAAAATTGGTCTTTTGTTGTTGTGTACCTTTTATCGCATGCATTTGCAAACTGAATGGAATGTACAAAATATTTAGCAACAATGTTAAATATTTCTGCTACTAATCAGACTAATATGTAATTTTTTATAGACAGAACCGAGAGCATCAGACTTAGGGTTGACTGTTGTAGAAGGAGGCTTATATCTTTAACATAAATAGCATATTAAGCCAATTAAGCAAAAAGGTATAACATTAAAAATAAAACCAGTCAATTAGACGAAAGTCAGAAAAAACTGATATCGCTTGACATTCTGTCCCCCTCACTTTTGAAATGATGGCTACGCCCCTGCATGGAGGCAATCAGCCTGTGGCACTGCTGAGGTGTTATGGAGGCCCAGGATGCTTCGATAGCGGCCTTAAGCTCATCCAGAGTGTTGGGTCTTGCGTCTCTCAACTTTCTCTTCACAATATCCCACAGATTCTCTATGGGGTTCAGGTCAGGAGAGTTGGCAGGCCAATTGAGCACAGTAATACCATGGTCAGTAAACCATTTACCAGTGGTTTTGGCACTGTGAGCAGGTGCCAGGTCGTGCTGAAAAACGAAATCTTCATCTCCATAAAGCTTTTCAGCAGATGGAAACATGAAGTGCTCCAAAATCTCCTGATAGCTAGCTGCATTGACCCTGCCCTTGATAAAACACAGTGGACCAACACCAGCAGCTGACATGGCACCCCAGACCATCACTGACTGTGGGTACTTGACACTGGACTTCAGGCATTTTGGCATTTCCTTCTCCCCAGTCTTCCTCCAGACTCTGGCACCTTGATTTCCGAATGACATGCAAAATTTGAGTGACAGTCCAGTGCTGCTTCTCTGTAGCCCAGGTCAGGCGCTTCTGCCGCTGTTTCTGGTTCAAAAGTGGCTTGACCTGGGAATGCGGCACCTGTAGCCCATTTCCTGCACACGCCTGTGCGGTGGCTCTGGATGTTTCTTCTCCAGACTCAGTCCACTGCTTCCGCAGGTCCCCCAAGGTCTGGAATCGGTCCTTCTCCACAATCTTCCTCAGGGTCCGGTCACCTCTTCTCGTTGTGCAGCGTTTTTTGCCACACTTTTTCCTTCCCACAGACTTCCCACTGAGGTGCCTTGATACAGCACTCTGGGAACAGCCTATTCGTTCAGAAATGTCTTTCTGTGTCTTACCCTCTCGCTTGAGGGTGTCAATGATGGCCTTCTGGACAGCAGTCAGGTCAGCAGTCTTACCCATGATTGGTTTTGAGTAATGAACCAGACTGGGAGTTTTTAAAAGCCTCAGGAATCTTTTGCAGGTGTTTAGAGTTAATTAGTTGATTCGTTTAGAAAACCTTTTCATGATATGCAAATTTTTTGAGGTTTTCATGAGCTGTATGCCAAAATCATCAGTATTAAAACAATAAAAGACCTGAAATATTTCAGTTGGTGTGCAATGAATCTAAAATATATTAAAGTTTAATTTTTATCATTACATTATGGAAAATAATGAACTTTTATCACAATATGCTAATTTTTTGAGAAGGACCTGTATATATATATATATTACACTCAACTGTATAGTAAAATTACATCAAATTGAATTGAATTGAATAATCCTTACATATTATTCAGAAATTTAAATGAAAACAAAACTAGCTTAATAAAATTTTTTGATGGATCTTAATGGATGTCGGTAAAGACTGTCTTCGTGAGTGAGTCACTCAGTAGCTGAGACTTTCATATTGAAAGGGCTGAAACTTGTTGTGAACACGGAGCAAGACGCAACTGACAAATGCTTTGATTAGCGCTGTCACTGTAAAACCCCTTAACTGTTAAAAAGACAAGATATCGTGCAGACATTCAAACAGATTCTTTATTATGGACATAGGACTGACCTAAAGGAATATAGCTAGTTATTTTGGTCTATAAAGTTTTAAATATGGATATTTTTCTTACACAAACGCTTTGCTTCAGAAGGCCTTTGTTAACCATTTTTAGGTGAACTAACCCTTTAAACGGTGTCAGAACAAATTCATCTAGTGTCAGATAACTGATAGAAAGGTATGTGGATGACAATCAACCAATCAGCTGTTATATTTAAGTACACAATTAGATAATAATAATTTAGGTCAACCAATGACCAAGCAATGCTTGATTTTGTTTAGTCGGTGGTGTAAAAGGTCTCATTAGCAATTACAGAAAAAACACTTAAAGGGTTACTTCAGCGATTAGCATTAAGCTTTGTATCAGTAGAAACCCGGGAGTATATTTAAATTATCTTACTCCCCCTCATATCACCCTGAGACAAGATAATTATTTATTTTATTTCTTGAAAAAAATCCTCCAATTTCACATTTCTACTACATAAATGACCCAGTTTAAATACAGATTCATCTTCCCAGCGCTGAAGTACCCCTTTAAGCAAAACATGGTCAGGTCAAAGTGTTTGAATAATTTTGGTCCCAAATTTGTATAAATTGTACAGGTAGTCACTGTATGAAGAACTTTTGGGTATAATATGTTGCAGTTTACTTTATTTTGCTATCCGAGCTTACATAAATTAACTATGGTGTCCAGCACCCACTAGCACAAAAATATATCTGGTGTCTGAATGTAACAGCTGATTGGTTGATTGTAATCCATTACATACCTAACTATCAAAGTTATCTGACATTATCAAGATGAATTTGTTCTGACACAGTTTAACCCTGAGTTCATTTTCTAAACTATAGCGGATAAACTGATAATGTGAGAAAATGTTGAAGGTGTCTAAATACATTCTGTTTTGACTGTATATTAGTAAAAAAATATTTAAAAAAATACAAAAACCGAATAAAAGTGATATTTTTTCTTTAAAATGGTTAGGTTGCAATTCAGACCTGTTTTCCTGCAAGCTAAATAAAACACAAGACTCATTTTTATTCTTCAGTTTTAAGTGAAAAACACATCAATTAGATGCAAAACAAGAACCTTGGAGTGACTTATTGAAGCCAAAATGAATGGTTTTAACTGCGAAAGCAAGATGAATTAAGCTGAATCTAGAATAAGTGCACAAATTCATCTTATCTCATGTTTAAAACATCCTGAGTGGCACCTTAGTGTGGAGGGTTGTGCAATAATGCTCACTGCTGAATATATAAATTTAGTGTTAAATACCTTCTTTAAAGCCAAAGAGAGCTAATACAGGCAGAAAGAGGAACAGAGAGAGAGAGAGAGAGAGAGAGAGAGAGAGAGAGAGAGAGAGAGAGAGAGAGAGAGAGAGAGATTGATGAACTGGTTGAATTAATGAGATGTTTGACATGCAAGGGGTCAAACTCTTGATGTGGAAGTTTAACGGCAAAAGCAATATGCAAATTCTACATGAATATTCTCCATCTTTTTTTATCTCTTTCATGCTTAATGGTAATGGATACCCCTGGGGAAACCATAAATCTTGATCTTCCTCTGCCTTATGGTAATATGTTCACCTTTATGAACTGTTGATCTTCAGATGGCAAACACAAAATGTGACTGCTAAATTTGATGAGTTGAAAATGTTGTTTACTTTTCACTATGCAAAGAGGAACTGTAGTTATTTTTCAGTTGTATTAACTAGCACAATCTGATGAATTGAGGATGATCAGCAAACATTTTCAGATCCTGGAAGAGATCATGTTGCCCATGGACAACATAAAGTCTGCCACAACACAACACAACACAACACAACACAACATAAAGTATGCCAGAATTAATAGAAAAGGCATTTTAAAGTCATCACAGAAGTGCTCTGGACAGTGCGTAAGCTAAACTACTTGTGTATTCTATATAGGAAAAAGGTGTGTTTCTCATTGCTCATCTGTGACAGTTTTTTATGCTACCATAAATGATTTTCCTCAGAGAAAGTAAACACATAAAGGCTGACCCAGTTCCTATATAGTTGGGACATAAAAAGAACACAGGCTCCTTATGCATACCCTTAATCTGTCCATCTTGAATTTAAAGGTCCACTGAAGTGCCTTGAAACGTGCAGCATTATTCAGTGTGTTGACGTAATTTCCACTGAAACAGGAAGACAGGGCAGGACATATCGAGTAGCCCCTCCCCTTTTTAAAATAGCCATTAGCGTTTAGTTTATTACAGCTCAGCCAGAGCCACTGAGCTCGGTAAAGCTGCAACTTCCTCCTAACCTTTAACCGTTTCTCCTCATAATCTCCTCCATATCGCTTTAAAATCAAGCATTCTGTACAGAATTCAAACGGGTCTGATACGTTTTCTAGTCTGCGCTGACTAGTACATTTGATCCCGTCTGGAGCAGACTGTGTGCGCGCTGCAGTGGTTTCATTGGGAATTTATGCCTCCTAAACAGGAAACTTGTTTCAATGTTGTATGCATGCTTACCAACATGAAGTAGGGCTCAACAAAAAGGTTGGCCCAGGTACAGTGCAAAAGAGTTTTGTGCCAGCTGACAAAATGTACACTTTTTTTTGTTAATTCAAACTAAAAATGTAGATGAAAAAAAATATTTAACTAGTGCTGTCAAATCAATTAATAGCGATTAATTGGATCTAACATTAAAAAAATTAAACTCATGACCTGTAAATATATATATATATATATATATATATATATATATATATATATATATATATATATATATATATATATATGCACTGTTATACAAAATTTCCCAATTTTTAATTAGCTTTTTCTATGTACTCAAAAGGCCTATTTCTCTTAAATATTGTTCATAAATCACCTGTGCAATAATCACACTGTCTAATCAGCATCTTGACATTCCACACATGTGAGGTGGAGGTATGATCTCGGCAAAGGAGAAGTACTCACTAACACAGATTTAGACAAAATTGTGAACAATATTTGAGAGAAACTGGCCTTTTGTGTACATAGAAAAAGTGTTACGTTTATAATTTTGTTCAGTGTATATACAGTGGGTACGGAAAGTATTCAGACCCCCTTACATGTTTCACTCTTTGTTATATTGCATCCATTTGCTAAAATCATTTATGTTCATTTTTTTTTCTCATTAATGTACACACAGCACCCCATATTGACAGAAAAACACAGAATTGTTGACATTTTTGCAGATTTATTAAAAAAGAAAAACTGAATTATCACATGGTCCTAAGTATTCAGACCCTTTGCTGTGACACTCATATATTTAACTCAGGTGCTGTCCATTTGTTCTGATCATCCTTGAGATGGTTTTACACCTTCATTTGAGTCCAGCTGTGTTTGATTATACTGATTGGACTTGATTAGGAAAGCCACACATCTGTCTATATAAGACCTTACAGCTCACAGTGTCAGAGCAAATGAGAATCATGAGGTCAAAGGAACTGCCTGAAGAGCTCAGAAGCAGAATTGTGGCAAGGCACAGATCTGGCCAAGGTTACAAAAAAAATTCTGCTACACTTCCTAAGAGCACAGTGGCCTCCATAATCCTTAAATGGAAGATGTTTGGGACGACCAGAACCCTTCCTAGAGCTGGCTGTCCGGCCCAACTGTGCTATCAGGGGAGAAGAGCCTTGGTGAGAGAGGTAAAGAAGAACCCACTGTGGCTGAGCTCCAGAGATGCAGTCGGGAGATGGGAGAAAGTTGTAGAAAGTCAACCATCACTGCAGCCCTCCACCGGTCGGGACTTTATGACAGAGTGGCCTGGCGGAAGCCTCTCCTCAGTGCAAGAGCATGAAAGCCTGCATGGAGTCCTGAAGGACTCCAAGATGGTGAGAAATAGATTATCTGGTCTGATGAGACCAAGATAGAACTTTTTGGCCTTAATTCTAAGCAGTATGTGTGGAGAAAACCAGGCACTGCTCATCACCTGTCCAATACAGTCCCAACAGTGAAGCATGGGGGTGGCAGCATCATGCTGTGGGGGTGTTTTTCAGCTGCAGGGAGCTTTTTTTGCAATCGAGGGAAAGATGAATGCGGCCAAGCACAGGGATATCCTGGATGAAAACCTTCTCCAGAGTGCTCAAGACCTCAGACTGGGATGAAGGTTCACCTTCCAACAAGACAATGACCCTAAGCACACAGCTAAAATAACGAAGGTGTGGCTTCACAACAACTCCATGACTCTCTTGAATGGCCCAGCCAGAGCCCTGACATAAACCTAATAGAGCATCTCTGGAGAGACCTGAAAATGGCTGTGCTCCAACGTTTACCATCCAACCTGACAGAAATGGAGAGGATCTGCAAGGAGGAATGGCCGAGGATCCCCAAATCCAGGTGTGAAAAACTTGTTGCATCTTTCCCATAAAGACTCATGGCTGTATTAGATCAAACGGGTGCTTCTACTAAATACTGAGCAAAAGGTCTGAATATAGGACAATGTGATATTTCAGTTTTTCTTTTTTAATAAATCTGCAAAAATGTCAAAAATTTTGTGTTTTTCTGTCAGTATGGGGTGCTGTGTGTACATTCATGAGAAAGAAAGGTACTTAAATTATTTCAGCAAATGGCTGCAATATAACAAAGAGTGAAAATTTTAATGGGGTCTGAATACTTTCCGTACCCACTGTGTGTATATATATATATATATATATATATATATATATATATATATATATATATATATATATATATATATATATATCAAATCAAATGTTATTTATAAAGCACAATAAAAACAACAGTAGTTGACCACTGTGCTGTACAATACCGAACTAAGATAAGCATAAAAAGTAAATATAAATAATAAAGACCACAAATGCAATAAGAAAGGTGGAGACCTCAAAAACTCTAGGGATAGTTATACGCCTGGGAGAAAAGATTAGCCTGGATGCCAGCCGAATTTAGCCCCGCCCACAACATTTTTTTGCTCTGGCAATTCCGTCTGGCCTCGCTCCATAGAGCAGTTATTATGCCCGAACAGAAACTGTTCGGACCAATGAAATTGTCAGGGCGGGCTTTAGACGATGATGGACAGATGATCAACAGTAACGTAATCATCCATGTCATCAAAGGCGCTTTGGGTTGAATTTGCTCTTATCCTAAACGGAGAACTTGTTCATATATGCATTCCCCTTCACTATTTCTCTCAGAAACGATGATCGTGTTGGTAAGTACTCTGTGTATCCTTAAATAATTTTTTTACAACACTTGTAACTCTTGTACTCTTGTAACGTTACTTAATCCAGCGAGCGTGCAGACATGGTTGCCATGATTTTTTGCAATGTCTCGCACAATTGCTACTCAACTATAGCCCAAAACAATAACTTTCTGGGGGGGATCTCCGGAAAAAAATGGCGTTTGGTTGGCAAAATATGTTATTTTGGCAAGGTTGCCTGCTAAAATTCGCATTCCTGGGTTTATATAATCACATAATTGGGGTCACTTCAACCCGCGGACATGGAGAAAAACACGGACTTGGCAACAGTGCAGTTGAGTTCTGTTGACATTTGACAACTAACGTTACGCGTCGCTCCGTTGCTCTGATTGGTTGTGGGTCTATCCAATTGAGGTCTTTCCTGGCTCGGTTGCAACACGCCCCATAATCAAAGCTCAATGGAGCGGTACCAGACTCATATTCTGACTAGAACTGAGTATGGCCACGCCAGGCTAAGAAAAGATATGTTTTTAACTTAGATTTAAATTCAGACTCTGATGAAACAAATCTGAGGGAAACCGGAAGGCTATTCCACAGTTTGGGCCAAACAACCCGATAAAGCACGGTAGCCTCTCAACTTTTATCTAGATCTCGGGACCATCAACAATCTTTGTTTAGAAGACCTCATCGATCGTACAGATGTTTTTGGATATAAAGTTCACAGAGATATTTAGGAGTCAGAGCTTTAAAAACAAAATGTTAATTACATTTTAAAATCAATTCTGTAATGGACCGGCAGCCAATGCAAAGAGTACAATACAGGGGTGATATGTTTAAACTTCCGGTTCAAGTCAAGAGTCTGACAGCTGCATTTTGAACCATCAGAAGTTGATTTATATTAGAATGACTTATTCCGATATAAAGGGAATTTAATAATCAAGCCTAGATGACACAAATGAATGGATCACTCTCTCAAACTCTGGAAAGGATAAAAAAAACTTGAAGCTTAGATAGCAATCTTAATTGAAAAAAAATAAAATTATAGATTTTATCTGCCTATCATATTTGAGTGCAGAATCGAAAATAATACCCAGATTTTTCACAGAAGGTTTTACATAGGAGTCGAAGTCTCCCAAATCATAATCAAAGGTGCCTGAAGGTTCAAAAATCATGAACTCTGTTTCATTATCATTGAGATTAAAGAACAAAAATGAAAGAAAACCAGGAATTAATGTCAGACAGACATGCAACTAAAGATCTTAAGCTTGTTTTGTCATTTGCTTCAAGGGCACATCAATTTGGATGTCATCAGCATAGAAACTAAATGACACCCAATGCTTGGCAAAAATGGACCCCAAAGGAAGCATATATAGCGAGAACAAAACAGGAGCCAAAATGGAGCCTTGAGGAACTCCAAACTTCACGGCATAGCTGGATAAAGAAAAAGTTATTTCACCAAGATAGGATTTAAACCAGTCCAGAGCACAACCTTTTATGCCCACATATTGTTCAAGGCGTGAGATAAGAATTTTGTGGTCGACAGTGTCAAAAGTAGTGCTTAATTCTAAGTCCTCTGAGTCTACAGATAACAAAATATAATTTAGAACTTTTAAAAGTGAAGACACCCATATTATATAGATGACTGGGTCAGAGCATCTCTAAAACTGCAGCTCTAGTGGGGTGTTCCCGGTCTGCAGTGGTCAGTATCTATCAAAAGTGCTCCAAGGAAGGAACAGTGGTGAACCGGCAACAGGGTCATGGGCGGCCAAGGCTCATTGATGCACATTGGGAGTGAAGGCTGGCCCGTGTGGTCCGATCAAACAGACGAGCTACTGTAGCTCAAATTGCTCAAGAAGTTAATGCTGGTTCTAGAAAGGTGTCAGAACCCACCGCCAAAAACGCCAGCAGTGGACACATGAGCATCAGAACTGGCGGATCAATGGAAGAAGGCCTGGTTTGATGAATCACGTTTTCTTTCACATCATATGGATGGCCGGGTGCGTGTGCATCACTTACCTGGGGAACACATGGCACCAGGATGCACTATGGGATGAAGGCAAGCTGACGGAGGCAGTGTGACGCTTTGGGCAATGTTCTGCTGGGAAACCTTGGGTCCTGCCATTCATGTGGCTGTTACTTTGACATGTCTGGTGGCTGTGGCCTCTTTCAGCAGGATAATGCGCCCTGCCACAAAGCAAAAATGGTTCAGGAATGGTTTGAGGAGCACGAGATTAAGGTGTTGACTTGGCCTCCAAATTCCCCAGATCTCAATCCAATCGAGCATCTGTGGGATGTGCTGAACAAACAAGTATTATCCATGAAGCCCCCACTTAGCAACTTACAGGACTTAAAGAATCTGCTGCTAACATCTTGTTGCCAGATTCCACAGCACACCTTCAGTCCATGCCTCGACGGGTCAGGGCTGTTTTGGCAGCAAATCGAGGACCAACACAATATTAGGTCATAATGTTATGCCTGATCTGTGTATATATATATATATATATATATATATATATATATATATATATATATATACACACACACACATAAACTTTTATGTTAGATGTGATTAATTGATTTGACAGCACTAATTTTAACATGTCTCACACATATAAACATTGCTAAAAGTAAAGTACATTGTGTTGGTCGTTTGGTTTGTATTTCTGCAGCGTCACGTCAAGTAGCCCCGCCAACACGACATCTCATTGGCCTGTATTACCGCACCTCATGAATATTAAACGTCAAACATGGAAAAAGGGAAACTGATAGTGTTAGAATTGGATTTTATAAGCCCAATCACTCAAGTAAAAAGTAATGTGGTGAAGCATCACGGAAATATCTGTGTTACTGTTGATCTCTGACAAACAGCTTTAAATTGCAGCTTGTGTCTTTATCAAAATACTAGTTTTAAAAGCCTGTGGCTGGGTGAGTAAATTGTACAATTAGGCATTTACAACAATCACAGGATGACATGTTTAAACAAACCCACAGGAGTCTGAACACATGAGCTCAATAGCAGGCGTGCGAATAACACTGCGATTAGTGACATAAACAACATCAACAAGTGCTACAGGATTTTACACTGCTCTCGCTGCTGTGCCCAGCAGTATGAATGGATTTTGGGAAATACATCAGAACTCCATTTCGTTTCGAGAAACAAAGCTGAACCACTGACCTCCACTCCCCTGGCTCTCAATTTTCTCTTTCTCTTTTTTTGTCCTGCCCAACTATGGATCGATTCAGGCTCTCAGGGAAATATCCAGCTGGGTAGGTCTGCTACACTGACCCTGTTCTCTCTTTATTTCCATTCCTCTATATTATATTTTTCACAAAGTATCCTATCTTTCCCAAAATACCATAGCTTGAGGAAAGGCCTTTTTCTGATGGGTCAACCAAAATGAAGGAATAGTTTCCAAAGATAGGATGGGACAGACAGAAAGGCGGATAGATGGCTAGACAGACAGACAGACAGATACTGTAGATAGACAGATAGATAGATAGATAGATAGATAGATAGATAGATAGATAGATAGATAGATAGATAGATAGATAGATAGATAGATAGATAGATAGATAGATCTTTAAAAAGGAAAACCAGCATAACAAAAACATCTGTGTTAACAGTTTAGGCTCACCATGAAATTTCTCACTGCTTTCTAAGGCCAGCAGCCCTGTCTGAGAATTTTTGTTATTATTCCACATAAAAGCCCTTATTCTTTTAATATGGTTATTTGAATACTAATGTTTATCAACTCTTATTACAACAACAACATGTATTTATAAAGCGCATTTAAACACAATATGGATTGATCCAAATTGTTTAGTGCTGTTTTCTAAGGCAAGCATCACTATTATTATTGTTCATACATTGGGTTAGGGATTTGAACAAAACCCTGACCCTAAATAATATACTTAGGCAGTTAACTCACCACTTGTGTTGTGGTTTGTGTGAGTGATATTACTAATTTTATCTGTAGGAAAATAAAATAAGCAAAGAAATATCATAAATTTATAATGAAGGAGGGATTACACAAAGGCCAAGAATATCATATGGGCTTTTTGACTTGGGGAAGTAAGTAAACCCACAGCAACCAGAACACCCTGAAACTGCATATCAACATGCAAAAACAATCAGAAGACCTTAGCAATAGCATAACAACACACTGCCATCCACTTAGACCATATTTGCAAACACATAGCAACACCCTGGCAACCACCATGTTAAGAATTGCATAACAAAATGCAACACCCGATCAATCATCCATAGCTCTCTAGCAATTGCACAGCAACTTGTTCGCAATACCCTGTCAATCACTATTAAATAGCAACATGCTATAAACCACTCATCCTAAGAATCACATTAAAACATCTTACATAAAGTTGGCCTTGACATTTAAATGAATTTGGTGATTCGCAAACACATAGCAACACCCTGTCAACCACTCAGGACACCTTAGCAAATTTTAGCAACACCATGTCAACCATCCACAAAAATTGCATAACAACATGCTTAAAACCCACTTAAAATACTTTAGAAACTGCCTAGCAACACCTCGTCAACCACTCAGAACACCTTAGCAACTGCAAAGCAACACCCTGGAAACCATTTAAAACACCCTAAGAATCAAAAAGCAAAATGCTAAACAAATAAATTTAGCCTTGACATTTAAGTGAATTTGGTAATTCACAACACTTAGGCAACCGCTTAGCGACACCCTGTCAACCACTCAGTCAGGACACCTTAAAAAGCACATAGCAACACCCTGTCAACCACTCAGGACACCTTAGAAAATTTTAGCAACACCATGTCAACCATCCACAACACCTTAAAAAATTGCATAATGACATGCTTAAAACCCACTTAAAATACTTGAGCAGCTGCCTAGCAACACCCCGTCAACCACTCAAAACACCTTAGAAAACACATAGCAACACCCTGTCAACCACTCAGGACAACGTAGCAAATTTTAGCAACACCACGTCAACCATCTACAACACCTTAAAAATTGCATTACTACATGCTTAAAGAATCGCATAAAAACATGTTAAATAAAGTTAGCTTTGACATTTAAGTGAATTTGGTGACTCACAACACCTAAGGGTCACGGCACCACTAACCACTCCTGTTCAAACCGCACCGCTCCAAGCGGGACTCAAACCTGTGTCTGCCGGCATGACAGTCGGACACGTTAACAAGGATGTTAAAGGCTGCAACCTCTAGCGTCAGTCTAGCGTTTACTCGCACAGCAACTACTAGCTGGCCTCCGTTACACCGGCATGAGAGTCGGACGCGCTAACAAGGAGGATAAAGGCTGCAGATCAGAGGTCTCTTGAGATCAGAGGAGTGAGGTTTACTCGCACAGCGACTACTAGCTGGCCTATGTTACAATAGCAACACCATGGCAACCATTTACTACACCCTAAGGATTGCATATCAAAATTATACATTTAGTATCAACATTTAGTGGATTTGATAATACACAACACCATGTCAACCGCATGGCAATGGCCTGTCAACCACTTTGCATAGTAATGCCTTGTCAATCAAATTCACATATCCCCTTAAAACCACTTTAGCAAGCACATAGCGACACTGTCAACCCCTCACAACACCCCAAGAATCACATAGCAACATGCTAACCAAATAGCCTCAACATTTAAATGGATTTGGTAACTCACAACACCTTAGCAACCGCATAGCAACACCTTGTCAACCATCCACAACAAAACATTTCCTTGAGAATATGTAAATAAACTGCTGTTTTAAAAACAGGGTTTCTTGCCCCACTGTCTAGAGTTTATTTAACATCCTGCACAAGTGAAATTTTAGACTGATATTGAGTGATTGCCCATGCACACACCTGAGAAAAATAGTACATGTGTATTAGCAGAATGAAAACTATGGGTTGTGAGTCTGTATTAAAAATTAATTTGCCAATTTGAGACCTGATCTTGGATTGTGTTTCTGACAGTCTGGCTCAGTTGTAGCTACTTTGAGCAGTTTGGCGGTGAGTGAAGCTGATCTCTTTCTAGCACCCGCAGACGGCTTTGTAAACACGGCCTCTAGTCTCTGGGTAGCAGTTATTCACAACGACAGATGGTGACACTCAAAACTCCCCTAGTCTCTCTGTTCTACTCTTCCGTTGAGACGAGCCCCTCGTGCTCTCTCTCTGGATCTTTGCAATAATTAATCGGACTAAATGTCAATGCCCACTGGCTAGAGAGTGTGAGATTACAGACACCATCATTTAGCAGGTCATGATTTTGATAAGGGCAATTAGACAACAAGCTGCTGGAGAAAAATCAATGTGCCATAGCCACGGCCTGGCTCGAGAGGCGAGAGCTTCAGACCACCTTTGCGCTCTAGCTAGCGAGGTTATGCCACAAGGGGCTTGAAACACTCGCATGGAAATGACACTTTTGTCTCCCATAGCTTCAGAGCACAATAAAATACAAATGCAACTGGATGTCATGCTTCGATCTAAACGTTAAAGGTTAAATGTGTAATTTCTACACCACCAAAGTTAATTACAATTTTTTTTTTCCTTGCAGGTTTCTCAAATGCTTCCACCACTCTACTTTACATTGGTTGGGTAAACAGGAAGTCTTCAAACTCTACTCTTTTTTTAAATACACTTAAAATATATATTTTAAATATCACTCCTG
This sequence comes from Gobiocypris rarus, assembly GCA_023029165.1. Taxonomy (NCBI): domain Eukaryota; kingdom Metazoa; phylum Chordata; class Actinopteri; order Cypriniformes; family Gobionidae; genus Gobiocypris; species Gobiocypris rarus. The sequence continues at coordinate 25,545,245 of CM040929.1, read as the reverse complement.
CCTGTGTAATGTATCCTATGGAAGCTTGTTTCCGACACTGAATAAAAAAATTAAAAAGGTAATTGTGACTTTCTATCTCACAATAGATAGACACTGAGGTTCAGATTCTGACGTTTTTTCCCTCAAAATTGCGAGATGAACTTGCGATAAGGTTGAAATTGTGAGATATAAAGTCAGAATTGTGAGATATAAAGTCAGAATTGTGAGATATAAAGTCAGAATTGTGAGATATAAAGTCAGAAATGTGATATAAAGTCAGAATTGTGTAATATCAAGTCAGAATTGTTTGATATAAAGTCAGAATTGTGAGATATAAAGTCAGAATTGTGAGATATAAAGTCAGAATTGTGAGATATAAAGTCAGAATTGTGTGATATAAAGTCAGAAATATGATATCAAGTCAGAATTGTGTGATATCAAGTCAGAAATGTTTGATATAAAGTCAGAATTGTGAGATATAACGTCAGAATTGAGAGATATAAAGTCAGAATTGTTTGATATAAAGTCAGAATTGTGAGATATAAAGTCAGAATTGTGTGATATAAAGTCAGAATTGTGTGATATAAAGTCAGAATTGTGTGATATAAAGTCAGAATTTTGTGATATAAAGTCAGAATTGTGAGATATAAAGTCAGAATTGTGAGATATAAAGTCAGAATTGTGTGAAATAAAGTCAGAATTGTGATATAAAGTCAGAATTGTGAGATATAAAGTCAGAATTGTGTGATATAAAGTCAGAATTGTGAGATATAAAGTCAGAATTGTGTGATATAAAGTCAGAATTGTGTGATATAAAGTCAGAATTGTGAGAAATAAAGTCAGAATTGAGAGATATAAAGTCAGAATTGTGTGATATAAAGTCAGAATTGTGTGATATAAAGTCAGAATTGTGAGATATTAAGTCAGAATTGTGAGATATAAAGTCAGAATTGTGAGATATAAAGTCAGAATTGTGAGGTATAAAGTCAGAATTGTGAGATATAAAGTCAGAATTGTGAGATATAAAGTCAGAATTGTGTGATATAAAGTCAGAATTGTGAGATATAAAGTCAGAATTGAGATATAAAGTCAGAATTGTGAGATATAAAGTCAGAATTGTGAGATATAAAGTCAGAATTGTGTGCGATATAAAGTCAGAATTGTGAGATATAAAGTCAGAATTGTGAGATATAAAGTCAGAATTGTGTGATATAAAGTCAGAATTGTGAGATATAAAGTCAGAATTGTGTGATATAAAGTCAGAATTGTGTGATATAAAGTCAGAATTGTGAGATATAAAGTCAGAATTGTGAGATATAAAGTCAGAATTGTGTGATATAAAGTCAGAATTGAGAGATATAAAGTCAGAATTGTGTGATATAAAGTCAGAATTGAGAGATATAAAGTCAGAATTGTGTGATATAAAGTCAGAATTGAGATATAAAGTCAGAATTGTGAGATATAAAGTCAGAATTGTGAGATATAAAGTCAGAATTGAGATATAAAGTCAGAATTCAGATATAAAGTCAGAATTGTGTGATATAAAGTCAGAATTGTGAGATATAAAGTCAGAATTGAGATATAAAGTCAGAATTGTGTGATATAAAGTCAGAATTGAGATATAAAGTCAGAATTGTGCTATAAAGTCAGAATTGTGTGATATAAAGTCAGAGTTTTGTGATATAAAGTCAGAATTGTGAGATATAAAGTCTAAATTGTGAGATATAAAGTCAGAATTGTGTGATATAAAGTCAGAATTGTGAGATATAAAGTCAGAATTGTGTGATATAAAGTCAGAATTGTGAGATATAAAGTCAGAATTGTGAGATATAAAGTCAGAATTGAGAGATATAAAGTCAGAATTGTGAGATATAAAGTCAGAATTGTGAGACATAAAGTCAGAATTGTGAGATATAAAGTCAGAATTGTGAGATATAAAGTCAGAATTGTGAGATATAAAGTCAGAATTGTTTGTTATAAAGTCAGAATTGTGAGATATAAAGTCAGAAGTGTGAGATATAAAGTCAGATATGAGAGATATAAAGTCAGAATTGTGAGATATAAAGTCAGAATTGTTTGATATAAAGTCAGAATTGTGAGATATAAAGTCAGAATTGTGTGATATAAAGTCAGAATTGTGTGATATAAAGTCAGAATTGTGTGATATAAAGTCAGAATTGTGAGATATAAAGTCAGAATTGTGAGATATAAAGTCAGAATTGTGTGAAATAAAGTCAGAATTGTGATATAAAGTCAGAATTGTGAGATATAAAGTCAGAATTGTGTGATATAAAGTCAGAATTGTGAGATATAAAGTCAGAATTGTGTGATATAAAGTCAGAATTGTGAGATATAAAGTCAGAATTGAGAGATATAAAGTCAGAATTGTGTGATATAAAGTCAGAATTGTGTGATAAAAAGTCAGAATTGTGAGATATAAAGTCAGAATTGTGAGATATAAAGTCAAAATTGTGAGATATAAAGTCAGAATTGAGAGATATAAAGTCAGAATTGTGTGATATAAAGTCAGAATTGTGAGATATAAAGTCAGAATTGTGAGATATAAAGTCAGAATTGTGAGATATAAAGTCAGAATTGTTTGTTATAAAGTCAGAATTGTGAGATATAAAGTCAGAATTGTGAGATATAAAGTCAGAATTGTTTGATATAAATTCAGAATTGTGATATAAAGTCAGAATTGTGTGATATAAAGTCTGAATTGTGAGATATAAAGTCAGAATTGAAATATATAGTCAGAATTGTGTGATATAAAGTCAGAATTGTGAGATATAAAGTCAGAATTGTGAGATATAAAGTCAGAATTGTGAGATATAAAGTCAGAATTGAAATATAAAGTCAGAATTGTGTGATATAAAGTCAGAATTGTGTGATATAAAGTCAGAATTGTGAGATATAAAGTCAGAATTGTGAGATATAAAGTCAGAATTGTGAGATATAAAGTCAGAATTGTTTGATATAAATTCAGAATTGTGATATAAAGTCAGAATTGTGTGATATAAAGTCAGAATTGTGAGATATAAAGTCAGAATTGTGAGATATAAAGTCAGAATTGTGAGATATAAAGTCAGAATTGTGAGATATAAAGTCAGAATTGTGAGATATAAAGTCAGAATTGTGAGATATAAAGTCAGAATTGTTTGATATAAATTCAGAATTGTGATATAAAGTCAGAATTGTGTGATATAAAGTCAGAATTGTGAGATATAAAGTCAGAATTGTGAGATATAAAGTCAGAATTGAGATATAAAGTCAGAATTCAGATATAAAGTCAGAATTGTGTGATATAAAGTCAGAATTGTGAGATATAAAGTCAGAATTGAGATATAAAGTCAGAATTGTGTGATATAAAGTCAGAATTGAGATATAAAGTCAGAATTGTGCTATAAAGTCAGAATTGTGTGATATAAAGTCAGAGTTTTGTGATATAAAGTCAGAATTGTGAGATATAAAGTCTGAATTGTGAGATATAAAGTCAGAATTGTGAGATATAAAGTCAGAATTGTGTGATATAAAGTCAGAATTGTTTGATATAAAGTCAGAATTGTGAGATATAAAGTCAGAATTGTGAGATATAAAGTCAGAATTGTGTGATATAAAGTCAGAATTGTGAGATATAAAGTCAGAATTGTGAGATATAAAGTCAGAATTGTGTGATATAAAGTCAGAATTGTGAGATATAAAGTCAGAATTGTGTGATATAAAGTCAGAATTGTGTGATATAAAGTCAGAATTGTGAGATATAAAGTCAGAATTGTGTGATATAAAGTCAGAATTGTGTGATATAAAGTCAGAATTGTGAGATATAAAGTCAGAATTGTGTGATATAAAGTCAGAATTGTGAGATATAAAGTCAGAATTGTTTGTTATAAAGTCAGAATTGTGAGATATAAAGTCAGAATTGTTTGATATAAATTCAGAATTGTGATATAAAGTCAGAATTGTGTGATATAAAGTCAGAATTGTGAGATATAAAGTCAGAATTGTGAGATATAAAGTCAGAATTGTGAGATATAAAGTCAGAATTGTTTGTTATAAAGTCAGAATTGTGAGATATAAAGTCAGAATTGTTTGATATAAATTCAGAATTGTTATATAAAGTCAGAATTGTGTGATATAAAGTCAGAATTGTGAGATATAAAGTCAGAATTGTGAGATATAAAGTCAGAATTGTGAGATATAAAGTCAGAATTGTGAGATATAAAGTCAGAATTGTGAGATATAAAGTCAGAATTGAGATATAAAGTCAGAATTGTGAGATATAAAGTCAGAATTGAGATATAAAGTCAGAATTGTGTGATATAAAGTCAGAATTGTGAGATATAAAGTCAGAATTGTGAGATATAAAGTCAGAATTGTGAGATATAAAGTCAGAATTGTGAGATATAAGGTCAGAATTGTGAGATATAAAGTCAGAATTGTGAGATATAAAGTCAGAATTGTGAGATATAAAGTCAGAATTGTGAGATATAAAGTCAGAATTGTGAGATATAAAGTCAGAATTGTGAGATATAAAGTCAGAATTGTGAGATATAAAGTCAGAATTGTGAGATATAAAGTCAGAATTGTGAGATATAAAGTCAGAATTGTTTGTTATAAAGTCAGAATTGTGAGATATAAAGTCAGAATTGTGAGATATAAAGTCAGAATTGTTTGATATAAATTCAGAATTGTGATATAAAGTCAGAATTGTGTGATATAAAGTCAGAATTGTGAGATATAAAGTCAGAATTGTGAGATATAAAGTCAGAATTGTGAGATATAAAGTCAGAATTGTGAGATATAAAGTCAGAATTGATATATAAAGTCAGAATTGTGAGATAATTGATATATAAAGTCAGAATTGTGAGATATAAAGTCAGAATTGAAATATAAAGTCAGAATTGTGTGATATAAAGTCAGAATTGTGTGATATAAAGTCAGAATTGTGAGATATAAAGTCAGAATTGTGAGATATAAAGTCAGAATTGTGAGATATAAAGTCAGAATTGTGTGATATAAAGTCAGAATTGTGTGATATAAAGTCAGAATTGTGAGATATAAAGTCAGAATTGTGAGATATAAAGTCAGAATTGTTTGATATAAATTCAGAGTTGTGATATAAAGTCAGAATTGTGTGATATAAAGTCAGAATTGTGAGATATAAAGTCAGAATTGTGAGATATAAAGTCAGAATTGTGAGATATAAAGTCAGAATTGTGAGATATAAAGTCAGAATTGATATATAAAGTCAGAATTGTGAGATATAAAGTCAGAATTGAAATATAAAGTCAGAATTGTGTGATATAAAGTCAGAATTGTGTGATATAAAGTCAGAATTGTGAGATATAAAGTCAGAATTGTGAGATATAAAGTCAGAATTGTGAGATATAAAGTCAGAATTGTTTGTTATAAAGTCAGAATTGTGAGATATAAAGTCAGAATTGTGAGATATAAAGTCAGAATTGTTTGATATAAATTCAGAATTGTGATATAAAGTCAGAATTGTGTGATATAAAGTCTGAATTGTGAGATATAAAGTCAGAATTGAAATATAAAGTCAGAATTGTGTGATATAAAGTCAGAATTGTGAGATATAAAGTCAGAATTGTGAGATATAAAGTCAGAATTGTGAGATATAAAGTCAGAATTGAAATATAAAGTCAGAATTGTGTGATATAAAGTCAGAATTGTGAGATATAAAGTCAGAATTGTGAGATATAAAGTCAGAATTGTTTGATATAAATTCAGAATTGTGATATAAAGTCAGAATTGTGTGATATAAAGTCAGAATTGTGAGATATAAAGTCAGAATTGTGAGATATAAAGTCAGAATTGTGAGATATAAAGTCAGAATTGTGTGATATAAAGTCAGAATTGTGAGATATAAAGTCAGAATTGTGAGATATAAAGTCAGAATTGTTTGATATAAATTCAGAATTGTGAGATATAAAGTCAGAATTGTGTGATATAAAGTCAGAATTGTGAGATATAAAGTCAGAATTGTGAGATATAAAGTCAGAATTGTGAGATATAAAGTCAGAATTGATATATAAAGTCAGAATTGTGAGATATAAAGTCAGAATTGAAATATAAAGTCAGAATTGTGTGATATAAAGTCAGAATTGTGTGATATAAAGTCAGAATTGTGAGATATAAAGTCAGAATTGTGAGATATAAAGTCAGAATTGTGAGATATAAAGTCAGAATTGTGAGATATAAAGTCAGAATTGTTTGTTATAAAGTCAGAATTGTGAGATATAAAGTCAGAATTGTGAGATATAAAGTCAGAATTGTTTGATATAAATTCAGAATTGTGATATAAAGTCAGAATTGTGTGATATAAAGTCTGAATTGTGAGATATAAAGTCAGAATTGAAATATAAAGTCAGAATTGTGTGATATAAAGTCAGAATTGTGAGATATAAAGTCAGAATTGTGAGATATAAAGTCAGAATTGTGAGATATAAAGTCAGAATTGAAATATAAAGTCAATTGTGTGATATAAAGTCAGAATTGTGAGATATAAAGTCAGAATTGTGAGATATAAAGTCAGAATTGTTTGATATAAATTCAGAATTGTGATATAAAGTCAGAATTGTGTGATATAAAGTCAGAATTGTGAGATATAAAGTCAGAATTGTGAGATATAAAGTCAGAATTGAGAGATATAAAGTCAGAATTGTGTGATATAAAGTCAGAATTGTGTGATAAAAAGTCAGAATTGTGAGATATAAAGTCAGAATTGTGAGATATAAAGTCAAAATTGTGAGATATAAAGTCAGAATTGAGAGATATAAAGTCAGAATTGTGTGATATAAAGTCAGAATTGTGAGATATAAAGTCAGAATTGTGAGATATAAAGTCAGAATTGTGAGATATAAAGTCAGAATTGTTTGTTATAAAGTCAGAATTGTGAGATATAAAGTCAGAATTGTGAGATATAAAGTCAGAATTGTTTGATATAAATTCAGAATTGTGATATAAAGTCAGAATTGTGTGATATAAAGTCTGAATTGTGAGATATAAAGTCAGAATTGAAATATATAGTCAGAATTGTGTGATATAAAGTCAGAATTGTGAGATATAAAGTCAGAATTGTGAGATATAAAGTCAGAATTGTGAGATATAAAGTCAGAATTGAAATATAAAGTCAGAATTGTGTGATATAAAGTCAGAATTGTGTGATATAAAGTCAGAATTGTGAGATATAAAGTCAGAATTGTGAGATATAAAGTCAGAATTGTGAGATATAAAGTCAGAATTGTTTGATATAAATTCAGAATTGTGATATAAAGTCAGAATTGTGTGATATAAAGTCAGAATTGTGAGATATAAAGTCAGAATTGTGAGATATAAAGTCAGAATTGTGAGATATAAAGTCAGAATTGTGAGATATAAAGTCAGAATTGTGAGATATAAAGTCAGAATTGTTTGATATAAATTCAGAATTGTGATATAAAGTCAGAATTGTGTGATATAAAGTCAGAATTGTGAGATATAAAGTCAGAATTGTGAGATATAAAGTCAGAATTGAGATATAAAGTCAGAATTCAGATATAAAGTCAGAATTGTGTGATATAAAGTCAGAATTGTGAGATATAAAGTCAGAATTGAGATATAAAGTCAGAATTGTGTGATATAAAGTCAGAATTGAGATATAAAGTCAGAATTGTGCTATAAAGTCAGAATTGTGTGATATAAAGTCAGAGTTTTGTGATATAAAGTCAGAATTGTGAGATATAAAGTCTGAATTGTGAGATATAAAGTCAGAATTGTGAGATATAAAGTCAGAATTGTGTGATATAAAGTCAGAATTGTTTGATATAAAGTCAGAATTGTGAGATATAAAGTCAGAATTGTGAGATATAAAGTCAGAATTGTGTGATATAAAGTCAGAATTGTGAGATATAAAGTCAGAATTGTGAGATATAAAGTCAGAATTGTGTGATATAAAGTCAGAATTGTGAGATATAAAGTCAGAATTGTGTGATATAAAGTCAGAATTGTGTGATATAAAGTCAGAATTGTGAGATATAAAGTCAGAATTGTGTGATATAAAGTCAGAATTGTGTGATATAAAGTCAGAATTGTGAGATATAAAGTCAGAATTGTGTGATATAAAGTCAGAATTGTGAGATATAAAGTCAGAATTGTTTGTTATAAAGTCAGAATTGTGAGATATAAAGTCAGAATTGTTTGATATAAATTCAGAATTGTGATATAAAGTCAGAATTGTGTGATATAAAGTCAGAATTGTGAGATATAAAGTCAGAATTGTGAGATATAAAGTCAGAATTGTGAGATATAAAGTCAGAATTGTTTGTTATAAAGTCAGAATTGTGAGATATAAAGTCAGAATTGTTTGATATAAATTCAGAATTGTTATATAAAGTCAGAATTGTGTGATATAAAGTCAGAATTGTGAGATATAAAGTCAGAATTGTGAGATATAAAGTCAGAATTGTGAGATATAAAGTCAGAATTGTGAGATATAAAGTCAGAATTGTGAGATATAAAGTCAGAATTGAGATATAAAGTCAGAATTGTGAGATATAAAGTCAGAATTGAGATATAAAGTCAGAATTGTGTGATATAAAGTCAGAATTGTGAGATATAAAGTCAGAATTGTGAGATATAAAGTCAGAATTGTGAGATATAAAGTCAGAATTGTGAGATATAAGGTCAGAATTGTGAGATATAAAGTCAGAATTGTGAGATATAAAGTCAGAATTGTGAGATATAAAGTCAGAATTGTGAGATATAAAGTCAGAATTGTGAGATATAAAGTCAGAATTGTTTGTTATAAAGTCAGAATTGTGAGATATAAAGTCAGAATTGTGAGATATAAAGTCAGAATTGTTTGATATAAATTCAGAATTGTGATATAAAGTCAGAATTGTGTGATATAAAGTCAGAATTGTGAGATATAAAGTCAGAATTGTGAGATATAAAGTCAGAATTGTGAGATATAAAGTCAGAATTGTGAGATATAAAGTCAGAATTGATATATAAAGTCAGAATTGTGAGATAATTGATATATAAAGTCAGAATTGTGAGATATAAAGTCAGAATTGAAATATAAAGTCAGAATTGTGTGATATAAAGTCAGAATTGTGAGATATAAAGTCAGAATTGTGAGATATAAAGTCAGAATTGTGTGATATAAAGTCAGAATTGTGTGATATAAAGTCAGAATTGTGAGATATAAAGTCAGAATTGTGAGATATAAAGTCAGAATTGTGTGATATAAAGTCAGAATTGTGAGATATAAAGTCAGAATTGTGAGATATAAAGTCAGAATTGTGAGATATAAAGTCAGAATTGTGAGATATAAAGTCAGAATTGATATATAAAGTCAGAATTGTGAGATATAAAGTCAGAATTGAAATATAAAGTCAGAATTGTGTGATATAAAGTCAGAATTGTGTGATATAAAGTCAGAATTGTGAGATATAAAGTCAGAATTGTGAGATATAAAGTCAGAATTGTGAGATATAAAGTCAGAATTGTTTGTTATAAAGTCAGAATTGTGAGATATAAAGTCAGAATTGTGAGATATAAAGTCAGAATTGTTTGATATAAATTCAGAATTGTGATATAAAGTCAGAATTGTGTGATATAAAGTCTGAATTGTGAGATATAAAGTCAGAATTGAAATATAAAGTCAGAATTGTGTGATATAAAGTCAGAATTGTGAGATATAAAGTCAGAATTGTGAGATATAAAGTCAGAATTGTGAGATATAAAGTCAGAATTGAAATATAAAGTCAGAATTGTGTGATATAAAGTCAGAATTGTGAGATATAAAGTCAGAATTGTGAGATATAAAGTCAGAATTGTTTGATATAAATTCAGAATTGTGATATAAAGTCAGAATTGTGTGATATAAAGTCAGAATTGTGAGATATAAAGTCAGAATTGTGAGATATAAAGTCAGAATTGTGAGATATAAAGTCAGAATTGTGTGATATAAAGTCAGAATTGTGAGATATAAAGTCAGAATTGTGAGATATAAAGTCAGAATTGTTTGATATAAATTCAGAATTGTGAGATATAAAGTCAGAATTGTGTGATATAAAGTCAGAATTGTGAGATATAAAGTCAGAATTGTGAGATATAAAGTCAGAATTGTGAGATATAAAGTCAGAATTGATATATAAAGTCAGAATTGTGAGATATAAAGTCAGAATTGAAATATAAAGTCAGAATTGTGTGATATAAAGTCAGAATTGTGTGATATAAAGTCAGAATTGTGAGATATAAAGTCAGAATTGTGAGATATAAAGTCAGAATTGTGAGATATAAAGTCAGAATTGTGAGATATAAAGTCAGAATTGTTTGTTATAAAGTCAGAATTGTGAGATATAAAGTCAGAATTGTGAGATATAAAGTCAGAATTGTTTGATATAAATTCAGAATTGTGATATAAAGTCAGAATTGTGTGATATAAAGTCTGAATTGTGAGATATAAAGTCAGAATTGAAATATAAAGTCAGAATTGTGTGATATAAAGTCAGAATTGTGAGATATAAAGTCAGAATTGTGAGATATAAAGTCAGAATTGTGAGATATAAAGTCAGAATTGAAATATAAAGTCAGAATTGTGTGATATAAAGTCAGAATTGTGAGATATAAAGTCAGAATTGTGAGATATAAAGTCAGAATTGTTTGATATAAATTCAGAATTGTGATATAAAGTCAGAATTGTGTGATATAAAGTCAGAATTGTGAGATATAAAGTCAGAATTGTGAGATATAAAGTCAGAATTGTGAGATATAAAGTCAGAATTGTGAGATATAAAGTCAGAATTGTGAGATATAAAGTCAGAATTGTGAGATATAAAGTCAGAATTGTTTGATATAAATTCAGAATTGTGATATAAAGTCAGAATTGTGTGATATAAAGTCAGAATTGTGAGATATAAAGTCAGAATTGTGAGATATAAAGTCAGAATTGAGATATAAAGTCAGAATTCAGATATAAAGTCAGAATTGTGTGATATAAAGTCAGAATTGTGAGATATAAAGTCAGAATTGAGATATAAAGTCAGAATTGTGTGATATAAAGTCAGAATTGAGATATAAAGTCAGAATTGTGCTATAAAGTCAGAATTGTGTGATATAAAGTCAGAGTTTTGTGATATAAAGTCAGAATTGTGAGATATAAAGTCTGAATTGTGAGATATAAAGTCAGAATTGTGAGATATAAAGTCAGAATTGTGTGATATAAAGTCAGAATTGTTTGATATAAAGTCAGAATTGTGAGATATAAAGTCAGAATTGTGAGATATAAAGTCAGAATTGTGTGATATAAAGTCAGAATTGTGAGATATAAAGTCAGAATTTTGAGATATAAAGTCAGAATTGTGTGATATAAAGTCAGAATTGTGAGATATAAAGTCAGAATTGTGTGATATAAAGTCAGAATTGTGTGATATAAAGTCAGAATTGTGAGATATAAAGTCAGAATTGTGTGATATAAAGTCAGAATTGTGTGATATAAAGTCAGAATTGTGAGATATAAAGTCAGAATTGTGAGATATAAAGTCAGAATTGTGTGATATAAAGTCAGAATTGTGATATATAAAGTCAGAATTGTGTGATATAAAGTCAGAATTGTGAGATATAAAGTCAGAATTGTTTGATATAAATTCAGAATTGTGATATAAAGTCAGAATTGTGTGATATAAAGTCAGAATTGTGAGATATAAAGTCAGAATTGTGAGATATAAAGTCAGAATTGTGAGATATAAAGTCAGAATTGTTTGTTATAAAGTCAGAATTGTGAGATATAAAGTCAGAATTGTTTGATATAAATTCAGAATTGTGATATAAAGTCAGAATTGTGTGACATAAAGTCAGAATTGTGAGATATAAAGTCAGAATTGTGAGATATAAAGTCAGAATTGTGAGATATAAAGTCAGAATTGTGAGATATAAAGTCAGAATTGTGAGATATAAAGTCAGAATTGTGAGATATAAAGTCAGAATTGAGATATAAAGTCAGAATTGTGAGATATAAAGTCAGAATTGAGATATAAAGTCAGAATTGTGTGATATAAAGTCAGAATTGTGAGATATAAAGTCAGAATTGTGAGATATAAAGTCAGAATTGTGAGATATAAGGTCAGAATTGTGAGATATAAAGTCAGAATTGTGAGATATAAAGTCAGAATTGTGAGATATAAAGTCAGAATTGTGAGATATAAAGTCAGAATTGTTTGTTATAAAGTCAGAATTGTGAGATATAAAGTCAGAATTGTGAGATATAAAGTCAGAATTGTTTGATATAAATTCAGAATTGTGATATAAAGTCAGAATTGTGTGATATAAAGTCAGAATTGTGAGATATAAAGTCAGAATTGTGAGATATAAAGTCAGAATTGTGAGATATAAAGTCAGAATTGTGAGATATAAAGTCAGAATTGATATATAAAGTCAGAATTGTGAGATATAAAGTCAGAATTGTGTGATATAAAGTCAGAATTGTGTGATATAAAGTCAGAATTGTGTGATATAAAGTCAGAATTGTGAGATATAAAGTCAGAATTGTGAGATATAAAGTCAGAATTGTGAGATATAAAGTCAGAATTGTGAGATATAAAGTCAGAATTGTGTGATATAAAGTCAGAATTTTGAGATATAAAGTCAGAATTGTGAGATATAAAGTCAGAATTGTTTGATATAAATTCAGAATTGTGATATAAAGTCAGAATTGTGTGATATAAAGTCAGAATTGTGAGATATAAAGTCAGAATTGTGAGATATAAAGTCAGAATTGTGAGATATAAAGTCAGAATTGTGAGATATAAAGTCAGAATTGATATATAAAGTCAGAATTGTGAGATATAAAGTCAGAATTGAAATATAAAGTCAGAATTGTGTGATATAAAGTCAGAATTGTGTGATATAAAGTCAGAATTGTGAGATATAAAGTCAGAATTGTGAGATATAAAGTCAGAATTGTGAGATATAAAGTCAGAATTGTTTGATATAAATTCAGAATTGTGATATAAAGTCAGAATTGTGTGATATAAAGTCAGAATTGTGAGATATAAAGTCAGAATTGTGAGATATAAAGTCAGAATTGTGAGATATAAAGTCAGAATTGTGAGATATAAAGTCAGAATTGAGATATAAAGTCAGAATTGTGAGATATAAAGTCAGAATTGAGATATAAAGTCAGAATTGTGTGATATAAAGTCAGAATTGTGAGATATAAAGTCAGAATTGTGAGATATAAAGTCAGAATTTTGAGATATAAAGTCAGAATTGAGATATAAAGTCAGAATTGTGAGATATAAAGTCAGAATTGTGAGATATAAAGTCAGAATTGTGCTATAAAGTCAGAATTGTGTGATATAAAGTCAGAGTTTTGTGATATAAAGTCAGAATTGTGAGATATAAAGTCTGAATTGTGAGATATAAAGTCAGAATTGTGAGATATAAAGTCAGAATTGTGTGATATAAAGTCAGAATTGTTTGATATAAAGTCAGAATTGTGAGATATAAAGTCAGAATTGTGAGATATAAAGTCAGAATTGTGTGATATAAAGTCAGAATTGTGAGATATAAAGTCAGAATTGTGTGATATAAAGTCAGAATTGTGTGATATAAAGTCAGAATTGTGAGATATAAAGTCAGAATTGTGTGATATAAAGTCAGAATTGTGTGATATAAAGTCAGAATTGTGAGATATAAAGTCAGAATTGTGAGATATAAAGTCAGAATTGTGTGATATAAAGTCAGAATTGTGAGATATAAAGTCAGAATTGTGTGATATAAAGTCAGAATTGTGAGATATAAAGTCAGAATTGTTTGATATAAATTCAGAATTGTGATATAAAGTCAGAATTGTGTGATATAAAGTCAGAATTGTGAGATATAAAGTCAGAATTGTGAGATATAAAGTCAGAATTGTGAGATATAAAGTCAGAATTGTTTGTTATAAAGTCAGAATTGTGAGATATAAAGTCAGAATTGTGAGATATAAAGTCAGAATTGAGATATAAAGTCAGAATTGTGAGATATAAAGTCAGAATTGAGATATAAAGTCAGAATTGTGTGATATAAAGTCAGAATTGTGAGATATAAAGTCAGAATTGTGAGATATAAAGTCAGAATTGTGAGATATAAAGTCAGAATTGTGAGATATAAGGTCAGAATTGTGAGATATAAAGTCAGAATTGTGAGATATAAAGTCAGAATTGTGAGATATAAAGTCAGAATTGTGAGATATAAAGTCAGAATTGTGCTATAAAGTCAGAATTGTGTGATATAAAGTCAGAATTGTGAGATATAAAGTCAGAATTGTGAGATATAAAGTCAGAATTGTTTGATATAAATTCAGAATTGTGATATAAAGTCAGAATTGTGTGATATAAAGTCAGAATTGTGAGATATAAAGTCAGAATTGTGAGATATAAAGTCAGAATTGTGAGATATAAAGTCAGAATTGTGAGATATAAAGTCAGAATTGATATATAAAGTCAGAATTGTGAGATAATTGATATATAAAGTCAGAATTGTGAGATATAAAGTCAGAATTGAAATATAAAGTCAGAATTGTGTGATATAAAGTCAGAATTGTGTGATATAAAGTCAGAATTGTGAGATATAAAGTCAGAATTGTGAGATATAAAGTCAGAATTGTGAGATATAAAGTCAGAATTGTGTGATATAAAGTCAGAATTGTGTGATATAAAGTCAGAATTGTGAGATATAAAGTCAGAATTGTGAGATATAAAGTCAGAATTGTTTGATATAAATTCAGAATTGTGATATAAAGTCAGAATTGTGTGATATAAAGTCAGAATTGTGAGATATAAAGTCAGAATTGTGAGATATAAAGTCAGAATTGTGAGATATAAAGTCAGAATTGTGAGATATAAAGTCAGAATTGATATATAAAGTCAGAATTGTGAGATATAAAGTCAGAATTGAAATATAAAGTCAGAATTGTGTGATATAAAGTCAGAATTGTGTGATATAAAGTCAGAATTGTGAGATATAAAGTCAGAATTGTGAGATATAAAGTCAGAATTGTGAGATATAAAGTCAGAATTGTTTGTTATAAAGTCAGAATTGTGAGATATAAAGTCAGAATTGTGAGATATAAAGTCAGAATTGTTTGATATAAATTCAGAATTGTGATATAAAGTCAGAATTGTGTGATATAAAGTCTGAATTGTGAGATATAAAGTCAGAATTGAAATATAAAGTCAGAATTGTGTGATATAAAGTCAGAATTGTGAGATATAAAGTCAGAATTGTGAGATATAAAGTCAGAATTGTGAGATATAAAGTCAGAATTGAAATATAAAGTCAGAATTGTGTGATATAAAGTCAGAATTGTGAGATATAAAGTCAGAATTGTGAGATATAAAGTCAGAATTGTTTGATATAAATTCAGAATTGTGATATAAAGTCAGAATTGTGTGATATAAAGTCAGAATTGTGAGATATAAAGTCAGAATTGTGAGATATAAAGTCAGAATTGTGAGATATAAAGTCAGAATTGTGTGATATAAAGTCAGAATTGTGAGATATAAAGTCAGAATTGTGAGATATAAAGTCAGAATTGTTTGATATAAATTCAGAATTGTGAGATATAAAGTCAGAATTGTGTGATATAAAGTCAGAATTGTGAGATATAAAGTCAGAATTGTGAGATATAAAGTCAGAATTGTGAGATATAAAGTCAGAATTGATATATAAAGTCAGAATTGTGAGATATAAAGTCAGAATTGAAATATAAAGTCAGAATTGTGTGATATAAAGTCAGAATTGTGTGATATAAAGTCAGAATTGTGAGATATAAAGTCAGAATTGTGAGATATAAAGTCAGAATTGTGAGATATAAAGTCAGAATTGTGAGATATAAAGTCAGAATTGTTTGTTATAAAGTCAGAATTGTGAGATATAAAGTCAGAATTGTGAGATATAAAGTCAGAATTGTTTGATATAAATTCAGAATTGTGATATAAAGTCAGAATTGTGTGATATAAAGTCTGAATTGTGAGATATAAAGTCAGAATTGAAATATAAAGTCAGAATTGTGTGATATAAAGTCAGAATTGTGAGATATAAAGTCAGAATTGTGAGATATAAAGTCAGAATTGTGAGATATAAAG
Organism: Gobiocypris rarus; assembly: GCA_023029165.1. Classification (NCBI taxonomy): domain Eukaryota; kingdom Metazoa; phylum Chordata; class Actinopteri; order Cypriniformes; family Gobionidae; genus Gobiocypris; species Gobiocypris rarus. The sequence goes on along the minus strand of CM040929.1, from coordinate 25,529,133 downwards.
TCAGAATTGAAATATAAAGTCAGAATTGTGTGATATAAAGTCAGAATTGTGAGATATAAAGTCAGAATTGTGAGATATAAAGTCAGAATTGTTTGATATAAATTCAGAATTGTGATATAAAGTCAGAATTGTGTGATATAAAGTCAGAATTGTGAGATATAAAGTCAGAATTGTGAGATATAAAGTCAGAATTGTGAGATATAAAGTCAGAATTGTGAGATATAAAGTCAGAATTGTGAGATATAAAGTCAGAATTGTGAGATATAAAGTCAGAATTGTTTGATATAAATTCAGAATTGTGATATAAAGTCAGAATTGTGTGATATAAAGTCAGAATTGTGAGATATAAAGTCAGAATTGTGAGATATAAAGTCAGAATTGAGATATAAAGTCAGAATTCAGATATAAAGTCAGAATTGTGTGATATAAAGTCAGAATTGTGAGATATAAAGTCAGAATTGAGATATAAAGTCAGAATTGTGTGATATAAAGTCAGAATTGAGATATAAAGTCAGAATTGTGCTATAAAGTCAGAATTGTGTGATATAAAGTCAGAGTTTTGTGATATAAAGTCAGAATTGTGAGATATAAAGTCTGAATTGTGAGATATAAAGTCAGAATTGTGAGATATAAAGTCAGAATTGTGTGATATAAAGTCAGAATTGTTTGATATAAAGTCAGAATTGTGAGATATAAAGTCAGAATTGTGAGATATAAAGTCAGAATTGTGTGATATAAAGTCAGAATTGTGAGATATAAAGTCAGAATTTTGAGATATAAAGTCAGAATTGTGTGATATAAAGTCAGAATTGTGAGATATAAAGTCAGAATTGTGTGATATAAAGTCAGAATTGTGTGATATAAAGTCAGAATTGTGAGATATAAAGTCAGAATTGTGTGATATAAAGTCAGAATTGTGTGATATAAAGTCAGAATTGTGAGATATAAAGTCAGAATTGTGAGATATAAAGTCAGAATTGTGTGATATAAAGTCAGAATTGTGAGATATAAAGTCAGAATTGTGTGATATAAAGTCAGAATTGTGAGATATAAAGTCAGAATTGTGAGATATAAATTCAGAATTGTGATATAAAGTCAGAATTGTGTGATATAAAGTCAGAATTGTGAGATATAAAGTCAGAATTGTGAGATATAAAGTCAGAATTGTGAGATATAAAGTCAGAATTGTTTGTTATAAAGTCAGAATTGTGAGATATAAAGTCAGAATTGTTTGATATAAATTCAGAATTGTGATATAAAGTCAGAATTGTGTGACATAAAGTCAGAATTGTGAGATATAAAGTCAGAATTGTGAGATATAAAGTCAGAATTGTGAGATATAAAGTCAGAATTGTGAGATATAAAGTCAGAATTGTGAGATATAAAGTCAGAATTGTGAGATATAAAGTCAGAATTGAGATATAAAGTCAGAATTGTGAGATATAAAGTCAGAATTGAGATATAAAGTCAGAATTGTGTGATATAAAGTCAGAATTGTGAGATATAAAGTCAGAATTGTGAGATATAAAGTCAGAATTGTGAGATATAAGGTCAGAATTGTGAGATATAAAGTCAGAATTGTGAGATATAAAGTCAGAATTGTGAGATATAAAGTCAGAATTGTGAGATATAAAGTCAGAATTGTTTGTTATAAAGTCAGAATTGTGAGATATAAAGTCAGAATTGTGAGATATAAAGTCAGAATTGTTTGATATAAATTCAGAATTGTGATATAAAGTCAGAATTGTGTGATATAAAGTCAGAATTGTGAGATATAAAGTCAGAATTGTGAGATATAAAGTCAGAATTGTGAGATATAAAGTCAGAATTGTGAGATATAAAGTCAGAATTGATATATAAAGTCAGAATTGTGAGATATAAAGTCAGAATTGTGTGATATAAAGTCAGAATTGTGTGATATAAAGTCAGAATTGTGTGATATAAAGTCAGAATTGTGAGATATAAAGTCAGAATTGTGAGATATAAAGTCAGAATTGTGAGATATAAAGTCAGAATTGTGAGATATAAAGTCAGAATTGTGTGATATAAAGTCAGAATTTTGAGATATAAAGTCAGAATTGTGAGATATAAAGTCAGAATTGTTTGATATAAATTCAGAATTGTGATATAAAGTCAGAATTGTGTGATATAAAGTCAGAATTGTGAGATATAAAGTCAGAATTGTGAGATATAAAGTCAGAATTGTGAGATATAAAGTCAGAATTGTGAGATATAAAGTCAGAATTGATATATAAAGTCAGAATTGTGAGATATAAAGTCAGAATTGAAATATAAAGTCAGAATTGTGTGATATAAAGTCAGAATTGTGTGATATAAAGTCAGAATTGTGAGATATAAAGTCAGAATTGTGAGATATAAAGTCAGAATTGTGAGATATAAAGTCAGAATTGTTTGATATAAATTCAGAATTGTGATATAAAGTCAGAATTGTGTGATATAAAGTCAGAATTGTGAGATATAAAGTCAGAATTGTGAGATATAAAGTCAGAATTGTGAGATATAAAGTCAGAATTGTGAGATATAAAGTCAGAATTGAGATATAAAGTCAGAATTGTGAGATATAAAGTCAGAATTGAGATATAAAGTCAGAATTGTGTGATATAAAGTCAGAATTGTGAGATATAAAGTCAGAATTGTGAGATATAAAGTCAGAATTTTGAGATATAAAGTCAGAATTGAGATATAAAGTCAGAATTGTGAGATATAAAGTCAGAATTGTGAGATATAAAGTCAGAATTGTGCTATAAAGTCAGAATTGTGTGATATAAAGTCAGAGTTTTGTGATATAAAGTCAGAATTGTGAGATATAAAGTCTGAATTGTGAGATATAAAGTCAGAATTGTGAGATATAAAGTCAGAATTGTGTGATATAAAGTCAGAATTGTTTGATATAAAGTCAGAATTGTGAGATATAAAGTCAGAATTGTGAGATATAAAGTCAGAATTGTGTGATATAAAGTCAGAATTGTGAGATATAAAGTCAGAATTGTGTGATATAAAGTCAGAATTGTGTGATATAAAGTCAGAATTGTGAGATATAAAGTCAGAATTGTGTGATATAAAGTCAGAATTGTGTGATATAAAGTCAGAATTGTGAGATATAAAGTCAGAATTGTGAGATATAAAGTCAGAATTGTGTGATATAAAGTCAGAATTGTGAGATATAAAGTCAGAATTGTGTGATATAAAGTCAGAATTGTGAGATATAAAGTCAGAATTGTTTGATATAAATTCAGAATTGTGATATAAAGTCAGAATTGTGTGATATAAAGTCAGAATTGTGAGATATAAAGTCAGAATTGTGAGATATAAAGTCAGAATTGTGAGATATAAAGTCAGAATTGTTTGTTATAAAGTCAGAATTGTGAGATATAAAGTCAGAATTGTGAGATATAAAGTCAGAATTGAGATATAAAGTCAGAATTGTGAGATATAAAGTCAGAATTGAGATATAAAGTCAGAATTGTGTGATATAAAGTCAGAATTGTGAGATATAAAGTCAGAATTGTGAGATATAAAGTCAGAATTGTGAGATATAAAGTCAGAATTGTGAGATATAAGGTCAGAATTGTGAGATATAAAGTCAGAATTGTGAGATATAAAGTCAGAATTGTGAGATATAAAGTCAGAATTGTGAGATATAAAGTCAGAATTGTGAGATATAAAGTCAGAATTGTTTGTTATAAAGTCAGAATTGTGAGATATAAAGTCAGAATTGTGAGATATAAAGTCAGAATTGTTTGATATAAATTCAGAATTGTGATATAAAGTCAGAATTGTGTGATATAAAGTCAGAATTGTGAGATATAAAGTCAGAATTGTGAGATATAAAGTCAGAATTGTGAGATATAAAGTCAGAATTGTGAGATATAAAGTCAGAATTGAGATATAAAGTCAGAATTGTGTGATATAAAGTCAGAATTGTGAGATATAAAGTCAGAATTGTGAGATATAAAGTCAGAATTGTGAGATATAAAGTCAGAATTGTTTGATATAAATTCAGAATTGTGATATAAAGTCAGAATTGTGTGATATAAAGTCAGAATTGTGAGATATAAAGTCAGAATTGTGAGATATAAAGTCAGAATTGTGAGATATAAAGTCAGAATTGTGAGATATAAAGTCAGAATTGAGATATAAAGTCAGAATTGTGAGATATAAAGTCAGAATTGAGATATAAAGTCAGAATTGTGTGATATAAAGTCAGAATTGTGAGATATAAAGTCAGAATTGTGAGATATAAAGTCAGAATTTTGAGATATAAAGTCAGAATTGAGATATAAAGTCAGAATTGTGAGATATAAAGTCAGAATTGTGAGATATAAAGTCAGAATTGAGATATAAAGTCAGAATTCAGATATAAAGTCAGAATTGTGAGATATAAAGTCAGAATTGAAATATAAAGTCAGAATTGTGTGATATAAAGTCAGAATTGTGAGATATAAAGTCAGAATTGTGTGACATAAAGTCAGAATTGTGAGATATAAAGTCAGAATTGTGAGATATAAAGTCAGAATTGTGAGATATAAAGTCAGAATTGTGTGATATAAAGTCAGAATTTTGAGATATAAAGTCAGAATTGTGAGATATAAAGTCAGAATTGTTTGATATAAATTCAGAATTGTGATATAAAGTCAGAATTGTGTGATATAAAGTCAGAATTGTGAGATATAAAGTCAGAATTGTGAGATATAAAGTCAGAATTGTGAGATATAAAGTCAGAATTGTGAGATATAAAGTCAGAATTGATATATAAAGTCAGAATTGTGAGATATAAAGTCAGAATTGAAATATAAAGTCAGAATTGTGTGATATAAAGTCCGAATTGTGTGATATAAAGTCAGAATTGTGAGATATAAAGTCAGAATTGTGAGATATAAAGTCAGAATTGTGAGATATAAAGTCAGAATTGTTTGATATAAATTCAGAATTGTGATATAAAGTCAGAATTGTGTGATATAAAGTCAGAATTGTGAGATATAAAGTCAGAATTGTGAGATATAAAGTCAGAATTGTGAGATATAAAGTCAGAATTGTGAGATATAAAGTCAGAATTGAGATATAAAGTCAGAATTGTGAGATATAAAGTCAGAATTGAGATATAAAGTCAGAATTGTGTGATATAAAGTCAGAATTGTGAGACATAAAGTCAGAATTGTGAGATATAAAGTCAGAATTGTGTGATATAAAGTCAGAATTGTGAGATATAAAGTCAGAATTGTGTGATATAAAGTCAGAATTGTGAGATATAAAGTCAGAATTGTTTGATATAAATTCAGAATTGTGATATAAAGTCAGAATTGTGTGATATAAAGTCAGAATTGTGAGATATAAAGTCAGAATTGTGAGATATAAAGTCAGAATTGTGAGATATAAAGTCAGAATTGTTTGTTATAAAGTCAGAATTGTGAGATATAAAGTCAGAATTGTGAGATATAAAGTCAGAATTGAGATATAAAGTCAGAATTGTGAGATATAAAGTCAGAATTGAGATATAAAGTCAGAATTGTGTGATATAAAGTCAGAATTGTGAGATATAAAGTCAGAATTGTGAGATATAAAGTCAGAATTGTGAGATATAAAGTCAGAATTGTGAGATATAAGGTCAGAATTGTGAGATATAAAGTCAGAATTGTGAGATATAAAGTCAGAATTGTGAGATATAAAGTCAGAATTGTGAGATATAAAGTCAGAATTGTGAGATATAAAGTCAGAATTGTTTGTTATAAAGTCAGAATTGTGAGATATAAAGTCAGAATTGTGAGATATAAAGTCAGAATTGTTTGATATAAATTCAGAATTGTGATATAAAGTCAGAATTGTGTGATATAAAGTCAGAATTGTGAGATATAAAGTCAGAATTGTGAGATATAAAGTCAGAATTGTGAGATATAAAGTCAGAATTGTGAGATATAAAGTCAGAATTGTGAGATATAAAGTCAGAATTGAGATATAAAGTCAGAATTGTGTGATATAAAGTCAGAATTGTGAGATATAAAGTCAGAATTGTGAGATATAAAGTCAGAATTGTGAGATATAAAGTCAGAATTGTTTGATATAAATTCAGAATTGTGATATAAAGTCAGAATTGTGTGATATAAAGTCAGAATTGTGAGATATAAAGTCAGAATTGTGAGATATAAAGTCAGAATTGTGAGATATAAAGTCAGAATTGTGAGATATAAAGTCAGAATTGAGATATAAAGTCAGAATTGTGAGATATAAAGTCAGAATTGAGATATAAAGTCAGAATTGTGTGATATAAAGTCAGAATTGTGAGATATAAAGTCAGAATTGTGAGATATAAAGTCAGAATTTTGAGATATAAAGTCAGAATTGAGATATAAAGTCAGAATTGTGAGATATAAAGTCAGAATTGTGAGATATAAAGTCAGAATTGAGATATAAAGTCAGAATTCAGATATAAAGTCAGAATTGTGAGATATAAAGTCAGAATTGAAATATAAAGTCAGAATTGTGTGATATAAAGTCAGAATTGTGAGATATAAAGTCAGAATTGTGTGACATAAAGTCAGAATTGTGAGATATAAAGTCAGAATTGTGAGATATAAAGTCAGAATTGTGTGATATAAAGTCAGAATTTTGAGATATAAAGTCAGAATTGTGAGATATAAAGTCAGAATTGTTTGATATAAATTCAGAATTGTGATATAAAGTCAGAATTGTGTGATATAAAGTCAGAATTGTGAGATATAAAGTCAGAATTGTGAGATATAAAGTCAGAATTGTGAGATATAAAGTCAGAATTGTGAGATATAAAGTCAGAATTGATATATAAAGTCAGAATTGTGAGATATAAAGTCAGAATTGAAATATAAAGTCAGAATTGTGTGATATAAAGTCAGAATTGTGTGATATAAAGTCAGAATTGTGAGATATAAAGTCAGAATTGTGAGATATAAAGTCAGAATTGTGAGATATAAAGTCAGAATTGTTTGATATAAATTCAGAATTGTGATATAAAGTCAGAATTGTGTGATATAAAGTCAGAATTGTGAGATATAAAGTCAGAATTGTGAGATATAAAGTCAGAATTGTGAGATATAAAGTCAGAATTGTGAGATATAAAGTCAGAATTGAGATATAAAGTCAGAATTGTGAGATATAAAGTCAGAATTGAGATATAAAGTCAGAATTGTGTGATATAAAGTCAGAATTGTGAGATATAAAGTCAGAATTGTGAGATATAAAGTCAGAATTTTGAGATATAAAGTCAGAATTGAGATATAAAGTCAGAATTGTGAGATATAAAGTCAGAATTGTGAGATATAAAGTCAGAATTGTGCTATAAAGTCAGAATTGTGTGATATAAAGTCAGAGTTTTGTGATATAAAGTCAGAATTGTGAGATATAAAGTCTGAATTGTGAGATATAAAGTCAGAATTGTGAGATATAAAGTCAGAATTGTGTGATATAAAGTCAGAATTGTTTGATATAAAGTCAGAATTGTGAGATATAAAGTCAGAATTGTGAGATATAAAGTCAGAATTGTGTGATATAAAGTCAGAATTGTGAGATATAAAGTCAGAATTGTGTGATATAAAGTCAGAATTGTGTGATATAAAGTCAGAATTGTGAGATATAAAGTCAGAATTGTGTGATATAAAGTCAGAATTGTGTGATATAAAGTCAGAATTGTGAGATATAAAGTCAGAATTGTGAGATATAAAGTCAGAATTGTGTGATATAAAGTCAGAATTGTGAGATATAAAGTCAGAATTGTGTGATATAAAGTCAGAATTGTGAGATATAAAGTCAGAATTGTTTGATATAAATTCAGAATTGTGATATAAAGTCAGAATTGTGTGATATAAAGTCAGAATTGTGAGATATAAAGTCAGAATTGTGAGATATAAAGTCAGAATTGTGAGATATAAAGTCAGAATTGTTTGTTATAAAGTCAGAATTGTGAGATATAAAGTCAGAATTGTGAGATATAAAGTCAGAATTGAGATATAAAGTCAGAATTGTGAGATATAAAGTCAGAATTGAGATATAAAGTCAGAATTGTGTGATATAAAGTCAGAATTGTGAGATATAAAGTCAGAATTGTGAGATATAAAGTCAGAATTGTGAGATATAAAGTCAGAATTGTGAGATATAAGGTCAGAATTGTGAGATATAAAGTCAGAATTGTGAGATATAAAGTCAGAATTGTGAGATATAAAGTCAGAATTGTGAGATATAAAGTCAGAATTGTGAGATATAAAGTCAGAATTGTTTGTTATAAAGTCAGAATTGTGAGATATAAAGTCAGAATTGTGAGATATAAAGTCAGAATTGTTTGATATAAATTCAGAATTGTGATATAAAGTCAGAATTGTGTGATATAAAGTCAGAATTGTGAGATATAAAGTCAGAATTGTGAGATATAAAGTCAGAATTGTGAGATATAAAGTCAGAATTGTGAGATATAAAGTCAGAATTGTTTGATATAAATTCAGAATTGTGATATAAAGTCAGAATTGTGTGATATAAAGTCAGAATTGTGAGATATAAAGTCAGAATTGTGAGATATAAAGTCAGAATTGTGAGATATAAAGTCAGAATTGTGAGATATAAAGTCAGAATTGAGATATAAAGTCAGAATTGTGAGATATAAAGTCAGAATTGAGATATAAAGTCAGAATTGTGTGATATAAAGTCAGAATTGTGAGATATAAAGTCAGAATTGTGAGATATAAAGTCAGAATTTTGAGATATAAAGTCAGAATTGAGATATAACGTCAGAATTGTGAGATATAAAGTCAGAATTGTGAGATATAAAGTCAGAATTGAGATATAAAGTCAGAATTCAGATATAAAGTCAGAATTGTGTGATATAAAGTCAGAATTGTGAGATATAAAGTCAGAATTGAGATATAAAGTCAGAATTGTGTGATATAAAGTCAGAATTGAGATATAAAGTCAGAATTGTGCTATAAAGTCAGAATTGTGTGATATAAAGTCAGAGTTTTGTGATATAAAGTCAGAATTGTGAGATATAAAGTCTGAATTGTGAGATATAAAGTCAGAATTGTGAGATATAAAGTCAGAATTGTGTGATATAAAGTCAGAATTGTTTGATATAAAGTCAGAATTGTGAGATATAAAGTCAGAATTGTGAGATATAAAGTCAGAATTGTGTGATATAAAGTCAGAATTGTGAGATATAAAGTCAGAATTGTGTGATATAAAGTCAGAATTGTGTGATATAAAGTCAGAATTGTGAGATATAAAGTCAGAATTGTGTGATATAAAGTCAGAATTGTGTGATATAAAGTCAGAATTGTGAGATATAAAGTCAGAATTGTGAGATATAAAGTCAGAATTGTGTGATATAAAGTCAGAATTGTGAGATATAAAGTCAGAATTGTGTGATATAAAGTCAGAATTGTGAGATATAAAGTCAGAATTGTTTGATATAAATTCAGAATTGTGATATAAAGTCAGAATTGTGTGATATAAAGTCAGAATTGTGAGATATAAAGTCAGAATTGTGAGATATAAAGTCAGAATTGTGAGATATAAAGTCAGAATTGTTTGTTATAAAGTCAGAATTGTGAGATATAAAGTCAGAATTGTGAGATATAAAGTCAGAATTGAGATATAAAGTCAGAATTGTGAGATATAAAGTCAGAATTGAGATATAAAGTCAGAATTGTGTGATATAAAGTCAGAATTGTGAGATATAAAGTCAGAATTGTGAGATATAAAGTCAGAATTGTGAGATATAAAGTCAGAATTGTGAGATATAAGGTCAGAATTGTGAGATATAAAGTCAGAATTGTGAGATATAAAGTCAGAATTGTGAGATATAAAGTCAGAATTGTGAGATATAAAGTCAGAATTGTGAGATATAAAGTCAGAATTGTTTGTTATAAAGTCAGAATTGTGAGATATAAAGTCAGAATTGTGAGATATAAAGTCAGAATTGTTTGATATAAATTCAGAATTGTGATATAAAGTCAGAATTGTGTGATATAAAGTCAGAATTGTGAGATATAAAGTCAGAATTGTGAGATATAAAGTCAGAATTGTGAGATATAAAGTCAGAATTGATATATAAAGTCAGAATTGTGAGATATAAAGTCAGAATTGAAATATAAAGTCAGAATTGTATGATATAAAGTCAGAATTGTGTGATATAAAGTCAGAATTGTGAGATATAAAGTCAGAATTGTGAGATATAAAGTCAGAATTGTGAGATATAAAGTCAGAATTGTGAGATATAAAGTCAGAATTGTGTGATATAAAGTCAGAATTGTGAGATATAAAGTCAGAATTGTGAGATATAAAGTCAGAATTGTTTGATATAAATTCAGAATTGTGATATAAAGTCAGAATTGTGTGATATAAAGTCAGAATTGTGAGATATAAAGTCAGAATTGTGAGATATAAAGTCAGAATTGTGAGATATAAAGTCAGAATTGTGAGATATAAAGTCAGAATTGATATATAAAGTCAGAATTGTGAGATATAAAGTCAGAATTGAAATATAAAGTCAGAATTGTGTGATATAAAGTCAGAATTGTGTGATATAAAGTCAGAATTGTGAGATATAAAGTCAGAATTGTGAGATATAAAGTCAGAATTGTGAGATATAAAGTCAGAATTGTTTGATATAAATTCAGAATTGTGATATAAAGTCAGAATTGTGTGATATAAAGTCAGAATTGTGAGATATAAAGTCAGAATTGTGAGATATAAAGTCAGAATTGTGAGATATAAAGTCAGAATTGTGAGATATAAAGTCAGAATTGTGAGATATAAAGTCAGAATTGTGAGATATAAAGTCAGAATTGAGATATAAAGTCAGAATTGTGAGATATAAAGTCAGAATTGAGATATAAAGTCAGAATTGTGTGATATAAAGTCAGAATTGTGAGATATAAAGTCAGAATTGAGATATAAAGTCAGAATTGTGAGATATAAAGTCAGAATTGAGATATAAAGTCAGAATTGTGAGATATAAAGTCAGAATTGTGAGATATAAAGTCAGAATTGAGATATAAAGTCAGAATTGTGAGATATAAAGTCAGAATTGTGAGATATAAAGTCAGAATTGAGATATAAAGTCAGAATTCAGATATAAAGTCAGAATTGTGTGATATAAAGTCAGAATTGTGAGATATAAAGTCAGAATTGAGATATAAAGTCAGAATTGTGTGATATAAAGTCAGAATTGAGATATAAAGTCAGAATTGTGCTATAAAGTCAGAATTGTGTGATATAAAGTCAGAGTTTTGTGATATAAAGTCAGAATTGTGAGATATAAAGTCTGAATTGTGAGATATAAAGTCAGAATTGTGAGATATAAAGTCAGAATTGTGTGATATAAAGTCAGAATTGTTTGATATAAAGTCAGAATTGTGAGATATAAAGTCAGAATTGTGAGATATAAAGTCAGAATTGTGTGATATAAAGTCAGAATTGTGAGATATAAAGTCAGAATTGTGAGATATAAAGTCAGAATTGTGTGATATAAAGTCAGAATTGTGTGATATAAAGTCAGAATTGTGAGATATAAAGTCAGAATTGTGTGATATAAAGTCAGAATTGTGATATAAAGTAAGAATTGTGAGATATAAAGTCAGAATTGTGTGATATAAAGTCAGAATTGTGAGATATAAAGTCAGAATTGTGTGATATAAAGTCAGAATTGTGTGATATAAAGTCAGAATTGTGAGATATAAAGTCAGAATTGTGTGATATAAAGTCAGAATTGTGATATAAAGTAAGAATTGTGAGATATAAAGTCAGAATTGTGTGATATAAAGTCAGAATTGTGAGATATAAAGTCAGAATTGTGTGATATAAAGTCAGAATTGTGAGATATAAAGTCAGAATTGTGAGATATAAAGTCAGAATTGTGAGATATAAAGTCAGAATTGAGATATAAAGTCAGAATTGTGAGATATAAAGTCAGAATTGAGATATAAAGTCAGAATTGTATGATATAAAGTCAGAATTGTGAGATATAAAGTCAGAATTGTGTGATATAAAGTCAGAATTGTGATATAAAGTAAGAATTGTGAGATATAAAGTCAGAATTGTGTGATATAAAGTCAGAATTGTGAGATATAAAGTCAGAATTGTGTGATATAAAGTCAGAATTGTGTGATATAAAGTCAGAATTGTGAGATATAAAGTCAGAATTGTGTGATATAAAGTCAGAATTGTGATATAAAGTAAGAATTGTGAGATATAAAGTCAGAATTGTTTGATATAAATTCAGAATTGTGATATAAAGTCAGAATTGTGTGATATAAAGTCAGAATTGTGAGATATAAAGTCAGAATTGTGAGATATAAAGTCAGAATTGTGAGATATAAAGTCAGAATTGATATATAAAGTCAGAATTGTGAGATATAAAGTCAGAATTGAAATATAAAGTCAGAATTGTATGATATAAAGTCAGAATTGTGTGATATAAAGTCAGAATTGTGAGATATAAAGTCAGAATTGTGAGATATAAAGTCAGAATTGTGAGATATAAAGTCAGAATTGTGAGATATAAAGTCAGAATTGTGTGATATAAAGTCAGAATTGTGAGATATAAAGTCAGAATTGTGAGATATAAAGTCAGAATTGTTTGATATAAATTCAGAATTGTGATATAAAGTCAGAATTGTGTGATATAAAGTCAGAATTGTGAGATATAAAGTCAGAATTGTGAGATATAAAGTCAGAATTGTGAGATATAAAGTCAGAATTGTGAGATATAAAGTCAGAATTGATATATAAAGTCAGAATTGTGAGATATAAAGTCAGAATTGAAATATAAAGTCAGAATTGTGTGATATAAAGTCAGAATTGTGTGATATAAAGTCAGAATTGTGAGATATAAAGTCAGAATTGTGAGATATAAAGTCAGAATTGTGAGATATAAAGTCAGAATTGTTTGATATAAATTCAGAATTGTGATATAAAGTCAGAATTGTGTGATATAAAGTCAGAATTGTGAGATATAAAGTCAGAATTGTGAGATATAAAGTCAGAATTGTGAGATATAAAGTCAGAATTGTGAGATATAAAGTCAGAATTGTGAGATATAAAGTCAGAATTGTGAGATATAAAGTCAGAATTGAGATATAAAGTCAGAATTGTGAGATATAAAGTCAGAATTGAGATATAAAGTCAGAATTGTGTGATATAAAGTCAGAATTGTGAGATATAAAGTCAGAATTGAGATATAAAGTCAGAATTGTGAGATATAAAGTCAGAATTGAGATATAAAGTCAGAATTGTGAGATATAAAGTCAGAATTGTGAGATATAAAGTCAGAATTGAGATATAAAGTCAGAATTCAGATATAAAGTCAGAATTGTGTGATATAAAGTCAGAATTGTGAGATATAAAGTCAGAATTGAGATATAAAGTCAGAATTGTGTGATATAAAGTCAGAATTGAGATATAAAGTCAGAATTGTGCTATAAAGTCAGAATTGTGTGATATAAAGTCAGAGTTTTGTGATATAAAGTCAGAATTGTGAGATATAAAGTCTGAATTGTGAGATATAAAGTCAGAATTGTGAGATATAAAGTCAGAATTGTGTGATATAAAGTCAGAATTGTTTGATATAAAGTCAGAATTGTGAGATATAAAGTCAGAATTGTGAGATATAAAGTCAGAATTGTGTGATATAAAGTCAGAATTGTGAGATATAAAGTCAGAATTGTGAGATATAAAGTCAGAATTGTGTGATATAAAGTCAGAATTGTGTGATATAAAGTCAGAATTGTGAGATATAAAGTCAGAATTGTGTGATATAAAGTCAGAATTGTGATATAAAGTAAGAATTGTGAGATATAAAGTCAGAATTGTGTGATATAAAGTCAGAATTGTGAGATATAAAGTCAGAATTGTGTGATATAAAGTCAGAATTGTGTGATATAAAGTCAGAATTGTGAGATATAAAGTCAGAATTGTGTGATATAAAGTCAGAATTGTGATATAAAGTAAGAATTGTGAGATATAAAGTCAGAATTGTGTGATATAAAGTCAGAATTGTGAGATATAAAGTCAGAATTGTGTGATATAAAGTCAGAATTGTGAGATATAAAGTCAGAATTGTGAGATATAAAGTCAGAATTGTGAGATATAAAGTCAGAATTGAGATATAAAGTCAGAATTGTGAGATATAAAGTCAGAATTGAGATATAAAGTCAGAATTGTATGATATAAAGTCAGAATTGTGAGATATAAAGTCAGAATTGTGTGATATAAAGTCAGAATTGTGATATAAAGTAAGAATTGTGAGATATAAAGTCAGAATTGTGTGATATAAAGTCAGAATTGTGAGATATAAAGTCAGAATTGTGTGATATAAAGTCAGAATTGTGTGATATAAAGTCAGAATTGTGAGATATAAAGTCAGAATTGTGTGATATAAAGTCAGAATTGTGATATAAAGTAAGAATTGTGAGATATAAAGTCAGAATTGTGTGATATAAAGTCAGAATTGTGAGATATAAAGTCAGAATTGTGTGATATAAAGTCAGAATTGTGTGATATAAAGTCAGAATTGTGAGATATAAAGTCAGAATTGTGTGATATAAAGTCAGAATTGTGTGATATAAAGTCAGAATTGTGAGATATAAAGTCAGAATTGTGAGATATAAAGTCATAATTGTGTGATATAAAGTCAGAATTGTGAGATATAAAGTCAGAATTGTGTGATATAAAGTCATAATTGTGTGATATAAAGTCAGAATTGTGAGATATAAAGTCAGAATTGTGAGATATAAAGTCAGAATTGTGAGATATAAAGTCATAATTGTGTGATATAAAGTCAGAATTGTGAGATATAAAGTCAGAATTGTGTGATATAAAGTCAGAATTGTGAGATATAAAGTCAGAATTGTGCTATAAAGTCAGAATTGTGTGATATAAAGTCAGAGTTTTGTGATATAAAGTCAGAATTGTGAGATATAAAGTCTGAATTGTGAGATATAAAGTCAGAATTGTGAGATATAAAGTCAGAATTGTGTGATATAAAGTCAGAATTGAGAGATATAAAGTCAGAATTGAGAGATATAAAGTCAGAATTGAGAGATATAAAGTCAGAATTGAGAGATATAAAGTCAGAATTGTGTGATATAAAGTCAGAAATGTGAGATATAAAGTCAGAATTGTGAGATATAAAGTCAGAATTGTGAGATATAAAGTCAGAATTATGAGATATAAAGTCAGAATTGTGAGATATAAAGTCAGAATTGAGAGATATAAAGTCAGAATTGTGAGATATAAAGTCAGAATTGAGATATAAAGTCAGAATTGTGTGTTATATAGGGTCGAAAACGCCGGAGTGGTGTAGACGCCAGTCGCTATTGTAGCAAAAGCGGTGAGAAAACAGCAGTTAAGAAAGCATCTGATTGAAATGGATATGTTTGCATGAGCTCTGCAATTCGAAAAGTAAAGTCACGTCACGTCTTTTTCTATACCACTTTATACAAAAGATTGCTTTAAACCAAACAGCTTTACAGTATTAAACGTGGAAAAATCAATGTCAGCGTCCCTTTTAATTAGAATTACATTTCCATTTCTACTATTAAGCATCTCTCTGTGTTTTTACTCGTGGATGTCTGACCTTGATGGAAATTAAGAAGAAATCCACTTTAAAGAAGGCGGAGCCTCAGAGCCAATCGTAAGTTTGAAGGTGTTTATCTTTTCCGGAAAGTTCGTTTTGGCAAGCTGTTTCGAACTCCCGAAACAAACTTTGTTTTGGTCTGATTTTGTTTGAAATGAAACGCTATATAAATAAAGGTGACTTGAGTGGACTTGACAACAGGTCATCTTTACATAACGTAAAAGTAACCTTAAATTTACAACAGTCTATATTTATGACAATGACCTCTTGAAGTCATCAATCATAGGTCATGACCTTCAGAATGATGGCTTTTGATAGTGATGTGAATTTGTAACATATTTTTTTGGTCTTGGATCTTGGATCTATTCTGTCTGAATGATATCGAATGTGAGACAGATGAGGTTTTGTTTTTGAATGCAATAAGCCCTAAGTAAAGCAGATCAATAAATCCACTCCGCTGACATATTAATTTCTGAGCTCCAGTATTTCAGCAGTCGGTGTAATCAATTCAGCAGCAATGATTCAGGAGAGATAGCCGACACTTTGTGTGCAATGAATGCCAAGTCAGTACAATAGAGATCTTATTGCATTTCGCTAAACCACTTAATCTCTTCACCCCTCTTTATCTTAGAGTCACGCTTTTCAAAGCCAGGCTTAACCCACTGGTTTCATCAAACTAGACTTCTGCTGACGATGTTAGAGGAGAAAGTTTCACTGAAATGGACTGGAAAAGATTGCAATAATTTTTAAATGGATTTGGTCAAATGGCAGGACCATCTTTGGATCGTTTAGGCGTAATCCTGTTAAAACTTTCACCCTCTTTTGCAACATATTAAAAAAGATTTGTTTTGGGATAAAAGGACTCACTCATTCTCAAACTCATGAAGAAACTTATGCATACATGGTTGAGTCTCATGAAGCGCCTTAGCAACCACGTAGCAATGGGCAACCATTGATCACCATAGAAACCACATATTAATGCTCAAAAATATTAGCAACTCAGAACACCCTAGCAACAGTATAGCAATTAAATTAAATTAAATTAAATTAAAAACCTTATCAACTGCATAGCAACACCGTGGCAACCACCCACAACACCCTAACAATTAGCAACATGATAAAAAAACATGCAGAACAGCTTAGCAACTTCATAGCAATACCCTGGCAACCACCCACAACACCACTCAGAACAGCTTAGCAACTGCATAGCAACCCCATGGCAACCACCAGATCACCCTAGCAACTGTATGGTAATACTTAAAAACAACACCGTAGGAACCACATATCAACACCATGGCAACCACTCAAAACACTTTATCAACTGCATAGCAACCCCCTGGCAACCACCCACAACACCCTAACAATTAGCAACATGATACAAACCACGCTGCATAGCAACCCCTGGCTATCACCCACAACAACCTAATAATTGTCGACATGATAAAAACCACCTAGAACAGCTTATCAACTGCATAGCAACACCCTGGCAACTACCCAGAACACCCTAGCAACTGTATAGTAATACTTAAAAACAACTCAGTAGCAACCACATATCAACACCCTGGCAACCATGCAAAAAAACTTTATTAACTGCATAGCAACACACTGGCAACCACCCAGAACATCATAACAATCAGAGAACATCATGCTATACAAATAAGATTTGCCTTGACATTTAAGTGGATTTGGAAAAATGGCATCACCATCTTTGGGTGTTTTTAGGCATAATTCTGTTAAATCTTTGAAAGTCACCTTCTGTTGCAACATACGAATGTGGATTTGTTTTTGTGGAATGATTTTGGGACAAAAATGACACACACACACACACACACACACACACACACACTCAAAAGCATTTAGCATGTCCAGGGCAAATGTCATCCCATGTTTGTCCTTTATATTTTACTTAAAGAAAACAAGACTTGTTTTTCTTGTTTGTGCGAAAAGTTCAGAGTGATTTATCGAGGCCGAACATGCCTGTGTTTAACATTCAGGGTAATTAGAACCTAATTGCACCCAATGTCAGCACAAACATGTTCTCTTGTTTCGAAACATGGTAACAGCACGCATACTGAACATGTCGAGGGTTGCTGAGCAGGTTTGTATGTAAAGGTCCACTGAGACATGGGACAATTGGATAATGGGTTTTTATTTTAATGTACACACACTAAAAGGACAGAGCTCTTATGCTTCTGGAAGTGTGCGGAAGTTCAGACAGTACGTCTGCATGGATCAGCACCATTGCGTGTGTGTGTGGGTTTCACACATTGTACATCATGCCATCGTCCCAGTTGCTGGGACAGCGTCAGCCCATTAGTGCATTCTACTCCATCCAGCTTGAGGAATTTTCCCAGCATGCATCTAAAGATGATGGGACCTCAGCAGGTGCTCTTGTACCAGTAAACTCAACTCAATGACTAGAAAGCAAGACAGACTGAGAGAGGATGATTAGCTGAAAAGACCAAACGCATTTGCTACTGCGTGACGTCAGTTATGCATCTGTTGCAGAAAAAAAATACTTGCGGAAGCCGATTACTGCTTTAATCACTATATGAGAATAAGAATGATTGGGGTGATTTAGTTGGGGAGTGAATCTGCATTGATAATAAACTAATTACAAGCATTTAAATACAATAGAACAAAGATACAACTGAAATAAACAGTGCTTTGTTTTTCAGGTAAGACTTCAGTATTCGGAAATTGAATAATTAAATGTAAAATAAAAGTGCATACTCTTTACTGGGAGTAAGCCTCAGCATCCATCTAAACATCTCTATGAACGAAAGCACATTAAAGTGCAGATTAATCATTTGGACTGTTTTTTTATTTGGACTGCAGTACCCATTTAAACCATCATAAGTCATTCTTACATACTGCACCTTTATTATAAATGACTCAGCAGCAGGAATATTAGGCTCCTGTCACTTTAAGACTGAATGCACAGATCCAATATAATGATATGCATCAATTGTTTACGTTCATGTAAGTCATAAGCGACTGTGTTTATGAGGATACTCACTGAGATGGGCATTTTGACATAATTTTGCATGTATGTCCGTTCAAGCACAAATAGACGTGGAAGAGAACTTAATGCGGTGTTCTCAGAAAACAGCGTGCAAGTTCTAAATTGAGTTATTTTGCGCTTGAATGGTTTAAAAACTGGCAAGTCCTGAAACTGAAAGGACCTAAAACACATGCAAATTATGATCTTTCGCTCTATGATGGTTCTGAGAATCACGGTTTAATCACAGATGCGCTCTGAATCGTGTGGCCTGAGCTTTATGAATCTACTACAATCCCTATACTTGACATCACACATCCCTATTTTTTAGTGGTCAGACTTGAAATTTTTGCCTGGTAGACAATTAAATTATTAAATAACATTAACTTACATTGAAGAACCTGAGCCAGAGTTAGAGACCAGAATATCATAGAGACTTTGAGCTCCTTTTCCAGTAAGAAATCACCTATAGCAACCTTTAATTTAATTTAATTTAATTTAATTTAATTTAAATTTTCTTTGTTTTGTTTTGTTTATCTTTTCTTTTTTGTTTTGTTTCAGATTGCTTTGTTCTGTTTTGTTTTGTTTTGTTTAGCTTTCTCTGTTTTGTTTGTTTAGTTTTTTTCATGCTTTTGTTTGGGGTTACTTTGTTCTGTTTTGTTTAGCTTTTCTGTTTTGTTGAATTTTTTATTTGAGTTTGTTTGAAGTTGCTTTATTCTGTTCCCTTTCAAGGGAACTCGAGCTGCGTCACCGCTTTGGGAACGCCTCTGCGTGATTGCGTCGTGAAGCACGTATGCCATCCATCCAATAGAGAGAGAGTACGTCATGGCGGGTGACGTCATAGACCCGGAAACTATAAAGCACCCCGGCAAACACACGCCTTTAGCTTCTGTTGCCTTCAACAAGCGCTCTGTGTTCATTCTGTCCAAATCTGTGTTGTGTCTGAGTTCAGACTTTGTTGTTTTTTGAGAGAAAAATATGGCGAGCGAACAGCATTTCGTTAGGTGTGTGCCTCCCTGCTCATGTTTCATTACGGGTGGGGACACACACTCGATGTGTGTTGTTTGTTTGGGAGAGCAGCACGCGCAGTCGGCACTCGAGGGTGGCGGCTGCGAGCAGTGTGAGGCTCTGCCTCTTCGCGTGCTGCGATCCCGCCGGGCGCTCTTCGAGGAGGGCGCTCCGGCTTGCGTTCCCAGCGCGGGTCCCGCTGCTGCTGAGGCACAGCGACGGCTCATGTCGTGGGGTTCGCAGATGGATCTGGTTTCGGGAGCCCGCGCTGCGGTTTCTCCCGCCCGGGGGCCGGCCGCGGCATTGCAGCTATCGTCCTCCGAGTAGGTCGATATCTGCACTGTCGATGCAGGGATTGAGGACTCGCCACTTCAATCCCCTGCAAGTGAGGAGCTCATGGAGGTTTTGAGCAGAGCTGTGGCCAGATTAAACATCGACTGGCCACATGAGCATAATGAGCGAGCTACTATAAAGTAAGCTCGACGGCGCTTTCTCCTCGCGCTCTGCTCAGCCTCCACGTAGGAGTCTGCCGTTTTCCCGATCTCCACACCGAGGTGTCGAGATCGTGGAGCGCCGTGTCTGCGTGTTTTCAACCCAGGCACATCTGTCTATAGTAACATCTCTGGGTTGAAAAGGCACGGTTATGGTCAGATGCCTCGGGTTGAAGAGGCGGCTTGCGAGCCATCTCTCGCCTGAATCGGCATCTGCCATAAAGGCTCCAGCTTTACCCACAAAGCCCCTAAAAACTACATCAACGCTAGTGGGTAAAGCATACTCGGCAGCAGGTCAGGCGCCGCATGTCTGCATACTATGGCCATTATGCAGGCATACCAGGCTGACCTGCTGAAAGACCTGGGGGAGAGCCACGAGATCGGAGCTGATGTCATTACTGAGCTCCGATCCACAGCAGATCTCGCTCTCCGGGCCACCAAGGAGACGGCCAGGTGTGTTGGCCGTTCTATGGCAGCCCTGGTGGCCTCGGAGAGACATTTGTGGCTCAACCTTACGGAGATAAGGAGAGAGATAAGAGCTTTCTGCTCGATGCCGCTGGCTCCAGGAGGTCTGTTCGGTGGCGCCGTCAATACCGTCACCGACAGGTTCCTGGAGGCCAAAAGCAGTCGGCGGCGCTCAAGCAGTTCCTCCCCCGTAAGGCCCAGGTCTCGTCTAATGCTGGGCGGGAGCAGCAGGCGCCGAGTATGAGCTCCTCCCATAGGGTGCAGCAAAAAGTGAGTGTCGCCACTCGTATGGCCCCACAAAAAGGGCAGCCGGGTGCGCGGCACTCACAGGCGCAGCCTTCCAAGTCCAGGGCCGATCTGAGGACGGTCATTGTGGCGAGGAAGGCTGCGTCAGAGGTCCTGACGCCTGCGGGCCCAGGACAGTGAGGGTGATCCCCTCCGCGGGCGGACGGTGCTTACCGCGGTATACGGTACCCGTGTCGTCCGCGGTACCTCACGGGCCAACCCACCAACCCCGCCCGAGCGCCGGGGCGTGGGGAGGCCCCACGGGTCATCCGAGGATGGCCCGCACCCTCCGCGGAGGGAGTTGGTGCCATTGGGTCGGCTGTTCCCTGCCGGTTCGCCGCTTCAGGGCGCTGTACTCACGGTACGGAGCACATCAGAGGCCAGCCTCGAGAGGCTGGTACCCTTAGTAGATTTTGTGTCGGAATGGGAAAATCTGCATATTTCTCAGTGGGTCCTGCGATGTATAAGGGTGGGTCGCCATTCAGTTCAGATGTCGTCCCCCAGTTTCAACGAGGTTCTGCCTACGTCGTGGGCCCCGAAAGGCTCTGGTGATGTCTCAGGAAGTACAGACTCTGCTGCAAAAGGGGGCTATAGAAAGGGTCCCCAGACAGGGAGTCAGGCTTTTACAGCCGGTACTTCATAGTGCCAAAGAAGGATGGAGGGCTGCGCCCCATCTTAGATCTACGCATTCTGAACCGGGCAGTGGCAAGGCTCAAGTTCAGGATGCTCACACTCAAACAGATCGCGTCTCAGATCAGGTCCGAGGACTGGATTGTCACGATAGATCTCAAAGATGCATATTTTCATACCTCCATCCTTCCGCAGCACAGGAAGTATCTGAGGTTCGCTTTCAGGGAGAAGCGTGCCAGTATCGGGTGCTTCCTTCGGTCTAGCCCTTTCACCCCGCACGCGTTCACGAAGTGTGTGGGACGCTGCTCTGGTCCCTTGCGGCTGCAGGGGTCCGGAGTTCTCAATTATATAGACGACTGGCTGATCATGGCACGGTCAGCTCGTCTCGCGGTTCAACATCGAGATGTTGTTCTCGCACACATGAGGAGGTTGGGGCTGAGGCTCAACCCCAAGAAGAGTGTTCTGTCTCCTGTGCAAAAGATCACTTATCTCGGTGTGAGTTGGGATTCGGTCTCTATGCAGGCCCGCTTATCAGAGCCTCGTGTAGGGTCGATCCTCTCAGCCATGAACGGGGTGAAACTAGATCAGCCACTCACTGTGAAACAGTTCCAGAGACTGTTAGGTCTAATGGCAGCAGCGTCCAACGTGATTCCTTCGGGCCTGCTGTACATGAGGCCACTGCAGTGGTGGCTCAAGACCAGGGGGTTTCCCGAGGAAATCCTTTTCGCGTAATCAAGCCAGCGGCGATGTCTCGCGCCTTGGTTATGTGGAAGGACCCTTGGTTCCTGACCCAAGGCCCGTCCTGGGGGCACCGTGTCGGCGCGTCTCTGACCACGGATGCCTCCCTGACGGGCTGGGGGGCGATCATGAGTGGTCGCTCGGCCCAGGGTCTGTGGCAGGAACACCAGCGTTCGTGGCACATAAATTGCCTAGAAATGCTGGCAGTGTTTCTAGCACTAAAACACTTCCTGCCACATCTCAGGGGCCATCATGTGCTGGTGAGCACAGACAGCACATCGGTGGTGTCCTATATCAACCATCAGGGGGGTTTGAGGTCCCGTCGGTTGTACAAGCTGGCGCGCCTTATGCTCCTCTGGGCTCAAGGGAAATTGTTGTCAGTCAGGGCAATATATATTCCGGGGAGCCAGAATGTGGAAGCAGACATCCTGTCGAGGCAGGGGCCGAGGCCCGGGGAGTGGAGACTCCACACCGAGGTGGTGGAGCTCCTTTGGGAGAAGTTCGGCAGGGCCCAGGTGGACCTGTTCGCCACGCACGAAAATTCGCACTGTCGTCTGTGGTTCTCCCTGTCGCATCCAGCTCCTCTGGGACTGGATGCGATGGTGCAGGAGTGGCCGAGGCTGCTCCTGTACGCTTTCCCCCCGATTGCTCTGCTTCCGGGAGTTCTAGAGAGTGCGCCGGGACGGGGCCCGTCTTCTGCTAGTAGCCCCGTTCTGGCCGGGTCGAGTATGGTTCTCGGACCTGGTATCTCTCCTCGACGGCTCTCCCCTGGAGATTCCGATCAGGAGGGACCTTCTCTCTCAGGCGGGCGGCGTATTCGTACACCCTCGCCCGGAGTTGTGGAAACTGTGGGCTTGGCCTCTGAGGGGGCCCAGCTCATAAGTTCGGTCTCTCAACTGAGGTTGTGGAGACCATTCTACACTCCAGAGCTCCCTCCACGAGGAAACTGTACTATCTGAAGTGGAGACTCTTCACCGTATGGTGTCGAGAACGCCTGTGGGATCCAGTTAACTGCCCTGCGAGCGCGGTGCTGGAATTCCTGCAGGATAGATTCTCTGCTGGGCTAGCCCCCTCCACTCTGAAGGTGTATGTGGCGGCCATAGCGGCCTACCACACTCCTTTGAGTGGAGTGTCTATCGGGCGACACCCGCTTTCCTCCGTGGAACCTTGAGGCTGAGGCCTGTGACACGTACTAGGGTGCCGGCCTGGGACCTCTCTATAGTCCTGGGAGGCCTTTCTGAGGCTCCTTTGAGCCGATGGAGGAAGTCACGGATAAGTTCCTTACTCTTAAGACAGTGTTTTTACTGGCTATTTCTTCCCTGAAGAGGATCGGGGATTTGCAAGCTCTCTCTGTGGCACCCTCGTGCTTGGAATTTGCTCGGGTATGGCTAGAGCGTTTCTCGCGCCGAGGCCGGAATGCGTTCCCAAGGTCCTCACTAACCCAGTGAGGCCTATTGTCCTTCAAGCCTTTTGTCCGCCTCCGTTCTGACGTCAGACCGGGAGAGATTGAATCTGCTTTGTCCAGTTCGCGCCTTAGACGCATATGTCCACAGAGCTGCCCTGTGGAGGAAAACTGACCAGCTTTTTGTCTGTTACGGGCCGCCCTCGAGGCCCAGTGTCAAAGCAGAGGATGAGCAAGTGGGTGGTCGAGGCCATCTCACTCGCTTATGAGGCGGCCGGGCGGCCTTCCCCTATGGCCGTTCGGTCCCACTCTACTAGGAGTATGGCTGCCTCCCAGGCACTATTGGCAGGAGCCTCCTTGCAGGATGTTTGTGATGCGGCAGGGTGGTCCTCGCCTCATACCTTCATCCGGTTTTATGAGCTGGATGTTAATACTAATCCGGGGTCTCGGGTGCTCGCCTCTCAACCATGAAGCACAGGCGGGCATCCGGACTCGTATAGGCGTGGGTATTCGTTCCCAAAGCGGTGGCGCAGCTCGAGTTCCCTTGAAGGGAAGCGTCTAGGTTACATATGTAACCTTAGTTCCCTGAGTAGGCAGGCGCTGCGTCACCAAGCCATACTCCCCGCATGCCCATAGCGCCTTGTCTCAGGCCTTCTCCAGAAGCTAAAGGCGTGTGTTTGCCGGGGTGCTTTATAGTTTCCGGGTCTATGACGTCACCCGCCATGACGTACTCTCTCTCTATTGGATGGAAGGCATACGTGCTTCACGACGCAATCACGCAGAGGCGTTCCCAAAGCGGTGACGCAGCGTCTCGTTCCCTACTCAGGGAACTAAGGTTACATATGTAACCGAGACGTTTTGTTTATATTTTCTGTTTTCTGTTTTTTGTTTTCTTTTGTTTTGTTTTATTGCTTGGTTTTATTTGGGGTTGCTTTATTCTGTTTTGTTTGTTTCATTTTTATTTTTGCTTGGTTTTGTTTGGGGTTACGTTGATCTGTTTCTTTTAGATTTTCTGTTTTGTTTGTTTAGTTATTATTGTTTTTTTGTTTTTTTGCCTGGTTTTGTTTGGGGTTACTTTGTTCTGTTTTGTTTATATTTTCTGTTTTTGTTTCTTTTTTGTTCTGTTTTGTTTAGTTTTTCTGTTTTGTATAATTTTTCATTTGGGTTTGTTTGAAGTTTCTTTGTTCTGTTTTGTTTATATTTGATGTTTTTTTGTTTAATTTTTTGTTTGGTTTGTGTTTGCTGTGTTCTGTTTTGTTTCATTTTTTTGTTTAATTTTGCTTTTTGTTTAAAATACTTTTTGCATTGGTTTCAGACTTTTCCAATTTTGTCTGCTACAAATTAAAGTATAGTTTAGAAATGTGTCATTTATCCCTTAAAATCTGTAGATCAGTCTAAAGTACACAATGTTACAAACCAACGCCACTGTTTTTGCTATTTGCATAGATGCTTTGGCATTATGTTGTATAGGACAATCATGCCAATAAGGCACTTTGAGAAACTGAAATCGAAATTTCAAATAGGGAGAGAGTGTGAGGAATGGAGAAATGAGAGGTCAGTCATCGTCTTACTCGTACACGCACACTGAATTACAGAAGTGTGCCGAGACAAATGAACATAGGAAAAATACACGCACGCACACACACACAAACACACACTCACACACACAGCTGAGAGGATGATTGTCGTGTCACCCATTCCCTCCTCCATCTTGATCTTTCTTTCTCTCTTATGTACCATGGTCTCTCTGTCTCTGTCTCTCTCTCTCTCTCTCTCTCTCTCTCTCTCTCTCTCTCTCTCTCTCTCTCTCTCTCTCTCTCTCTCTTATACACACAGTTGTTGAAGATGAAGATGACTCACAGGTGTTAACGTGGGAGGAGTGGCACATGAGGTCATCAGTATCTCTCTGCCTTCATTACTGATCACTTACACACACCACTGCTCACAAAATGCACACACACACACACACACACACACACACACACACCATATGCACACCATATGCACATACTTACAGCTGGGTACACTTTTAAAATGTTCCATGCACACACGTCTCTTGGCCTATAGATGTTTAGATCACTAAATTTAATACACCATATGTTATTATATATGAATATTGCTAGACCTATATATATTTATTGTTTTTTTTTCTTTTTAAAGTTTAGTTTATTTTATTTTTTTGCAAGTATCTTAGATGCCCACTTATTTAAACAAGGAATATGCTTTATAAAAAAAGTGAATATTGTGTAAAATATGTTTTATTTAATTTTTAAAATGTTATATATGTGGATGTCATTAAATTATATTATACTTGCATTAGTTTTTATATTACACAACCTGTTCTCTAAGTGAAATTTCCTGGATCAGCTACTTAAATAAGTCAAATAAACTGCCCACTATTGGACAGAAAATTCACTTTTGTCATTGAGGTACAAAGGGATAAAATGTAATATTTTTAGTCAGATAAATAAAAGTTAACATAATGAATGATAAGAGGACGGGGTGAAAGTCTAGGGCCCTCTTCTGTCTGAAATAAGTACTGCATCGTATAGAAAGGCCTAAACCTGGTGCGTTTTCAAATTCATTATGTACATTTACTGTTTGTACACTTTTTTTCTTTGCATCATCAGTCAAATGTCTTTAAATCGTTGGTCTACGGAAATAATAATAAAAATCGAATGTCAAAGGTGATTCCCCATGGATTAGTACTGACTAAAAGGCACTTAGCTTATTTGCATTATGTGATTGAATTCTGTAATAAACCATTGATTATAGTAACATTTATATTGCCCTTGTTAAGCTCAAAAGTTCAAGCCTGTTAGAGGGAAAAAATCACATAAATGACCTGCAAATGTTTTAGTTTAATGCCATGCAATCTGTCAAGGTAAAGGGTTAGAAACACATGAGTCACATCCGGCAAACAGAGAAATAGCAATAGTATAAATAGCATTGATTATGTTGCAGTCCACAGGCTCTGAACCCACCTGAACCTTGTCAATGTCCATTTTTACTTAGCAACTAAAGACATTGTGCTGTCATCATCTGTTGCCTTGTTACCAAAGCATGCTGTCCTGTGCGTCCAATGCAGACATATGGTGAGGGTGGGGGAATAGCTGGAAATTGTAGCTTATAGAGGACATTGATGATCATTACTAAGAAACTGAATTTATTTGAAACAATGATATAGTTATTCTTCTGGAATTCAAATACAGTCAATCTGCAACCTAACACTTCATCCATGCTTGTGTAAGGTCTCAGGATGGTGAATCCATCTGGCAATTTAACATCATCTCAACATAGTCATTCTTGGCTCGTAATCGAGCCACTTTTGGTGCTATATAGCACCATATCTTTAAAGGTGCTCTACAGCACCTTTGTCAGATGGTGCTAAGTAGAAACCCATAAGAGGTGCCATATCACATTTTATTTCTTCATCAAAAATGGTGCTGAACAGCACCATCAGTGGTTCCCTTTCATTCAGTCACTCAGAGTAACGTCAGTGACTGACGAATGGGGGTTTCGCTTAGAAGCCAATCATCTTCGAGATCTTAGAAAACGCCCAATGGAAGTGCCAATGCCATGGGCATGCGGAATTTGCATGCGTAACTCCTCCCCACCATGTGGGTATAAAAGGTAGTACGCTGACAACATCGCATTATGTTTCTGCTTCGGAGCCAAGAGCATCTCTTCACTCCTGCAAGCCTGACTTCTGAAGTCCTCTCTTCAGTCTTCGAGACGAGCGGTTCTCCAGGGTGTTGGTTTGACGGCGCGTTCCAGCGATCTCACGTTGCCTGCCTGCTGATCTGTGCAGTGATCTGCAACAGCTGTGTGTGTTTCCCATAGCGCTTCGGCACTCTGCAGAGTGCTCTTACAAAAAGAGCTTGCGCGTGGCACGTCTTTTTCAAGACGGTTCACCCGTGCACTTCCGGGTGCGATCGATATCCGTTGCTGTCTATGGGCACTTTCACTGCTCGATGTGTTTGGGCTTCAGCACGTTCGGGCAGTGTTTGTGGATGTGTCATGTTCCCACTGCGGGAATGTGACCATCGCGATGTTGTGGTTGAGACTCATTGATCTCCGTGAGGAGAGAGAGTCCCCTCTGCCACACCCCAATCTACCGTCTCCGAGAGAGGTGGTACTTTGGCTGGTGGCCAGGGTGACCTGAGGGCTGTGCTGTGGTATTAAGACCCCCGGCGATCATTCCGCGGGCCACGCCCCCCTCTCGCACATTGCTTCCCACAAGTGCTGGACTGAAACAGCGGCCCGTCTCTGACGCCTCGTTCGTTCAGTTCACACTCCAGATAGCAGTGAGATTTAGATCCCCGCATCTCAAGGTGGGCTAGAGTCCTTTGGGGATGATGATTAGGCTGTGCTCCACCTTCGGGTGTGCCAGCGCTGCCTTATCCGACCCAGAGTTGACAGCCATGTTACCTCGGGCTGGTGTGGAACTCTGCCCTGTCACGAGTGCTCGTGGTTGCGCGATTGGTTTTTGGGGATGGCACCTGACAGCTGTTGGGCCCCGCCCCCCGCCCCCGGAAGTCCCCGTGCTTCCCGTGACTGCTTGGCCTCCTCCACCTTCTCTGCCCTCGATAGGGGCCGTGGCCTAGGGTACACTGGAGTCCCCCCCACTGTTGAGCACTCTGTTGCGCACTACTGTGTCCACGGAGTGCTTCGATGTGGCATGGCTATCCTAAGCACCCTCCTGAAGCCTCAGGGCCCGTCTACTTTGGTGGCGTGGTCCTGCAGAGCTACGTGGCAGGCCGCCGCCCCTTTGCACATGCACGAGGGTGGAGGCGACACAGGGCTCTTCAATGAGCTGCGTGCCGCCACTGATCCCGCCCTCTGGGCGGTGAAGGTGGCCACACACTTCCTGGGTCGGGCGATGTCCACAGCTGTGGCTCGGGAGAAACACCTGGCCTTACCTGGTGATGTGGAGGAAGTTGAGTGAGCCCACCTCCTTAACTCGCCCATATCCCAGGCTGGCCTCTTCGATGGCACGGATGAGAACTGAGCCCAACGGTTCTCGGCCGCCCGAGAGCAGACTGAGGCTGTAACACGTACTGCCCCGGCGGCCAGCTGCTGCACCAGCCGCCGACTTAGTCGCCTCAGTCCGCTCGCCGGCGAGGGCGCCCTCCCACCCGGCCCCAGCAGCAGCCTTCACCTGGGCCGTGTCGTGGAGGAGGTTGCAGGATGACGTCCAGTCCGCTCCACAGCCTGACTAAACGCCAGGCTGGAGGTGGACAACCCAGAGATGGGTTCCAGTTCTTTCCAGGGGATGGTAGCAGGGTGGAGGGCCGGGGGGAAATCCTTTCGCTGCCGGCCTCCGGGCTGGCAGCACTTGGAGAGAACTGGTGTCCCCATCTCTGAGGACACAGAGACTGGTGATGGCAGTGTGTACTGCCCCGGGCCGCGCCACTCTCGTCCCTCTCTCTCGCCAGCCTCTCAGAGCAGACCCCAGTGGAACGCGCGTCCTTCCCTGGTCTCCTCTGTCAGGACGCAGCTGCTGGCTGTGCCCACACACCGGGACGCTACGCCTCCCACGTCTGGGCCAGTCACGCTGCCTCGCTGCCCCACCCGGGGTAAGTCTGTGGTTCGAGTGACCCCGCGGGTCAGTTCGTGGGAGTCTGGCTACAGCTGTACTGTCCGTCGGGCCGCAAAAACCATCAGGCTCGGCTACGGGATACATTTCGCGCAGGCTCCTCCCCGCTTTCGGGGAGTCTGCTATACCATGGTGGGCTCCAATGACCCAGTCATGCGTGCGGAGGTTGCGACCCTGCTGCCGAAGAGTGCGATCGAGCCTGTCCCTCCAGCCGAGATGGAGTCCGGCTTCTACAGCCCCTAGTTCATTGTACCCAAGAAAACGGGCGGGTTACGGCCAATCCTAGACCTGCGCGTCCTGAACCGACCCCTTCACAGGCTTCCATTCAGGATGTTGACAGCGAAACTCCTTTTCGAATGCGTTCGTCCAGCCGATTGGTTTGCAGCGATCGACACAGGCCGTTCCTATGGTTTGCTTTCGAGGGGCGGGCATATCAGTAAGCGGTTCTCCCATTCGGGCTATCTCTGTCCCCTCGCGTCTTCACGAAGGTTGTCGAGGCAACCCTTGCGCCACTCAGGCAGCACGGGGTTCGCATCCTGAACTACCTCGACGACTGGCTCATACTGGGCCACTCTCGAGAGAAGGTGTGAGAACACAGAGATCTTGTTCTCCAGCATCTAGCCCGTCTGGGCCTTCGGGTCAACTGGGAGAAGAGCAAACTCTGCCCCGCGCATAGGATCTCTTTTCTCTGTATGGAGATCGACTCGCTCGCCATGTACACGCAACTTACAAACTCCTACTCCTTGCAACAGCCCCTCCCTGGCCAATTCCTCTGAGGAAGGACCTCCTATTTCAGAGACGGGGCTCCCTTTGGGCACCCGCGTCCCGATCTGTGGAACCTCCACGTGTGGCTCCTGGATGGGACGTGGCAGGTTTGAGTACGCTGCTACCTGCGGTGGTGGCTACCATCACTTCCGCTAGGGCAGGGTCTACCAGACATGCCTATGCATTGAAGTGGAACCTCTTCGTCACCTGGTGCTCTTCTCGCCAAGAAGACCCCTGGAAATGCCTGATCGGGTCCGTGCTCTCATTTCTCCAAGAAGGGTTGGATCGAAGGCTGTCTACTTCCACCCTTAAACTATACGTGGCCGCCATATCTGGCCACCATGACCTCCTGGACAACAAAAAGGTAGGTCATTACGACCTGGTCATCAGGTTCCTGAGGGAAGCAAGGAGACTAAATCCTCCTCGCGCTCCCCTCGTGCCCTCTTGGGACCTCTCAGTAGTGTTAGATGCTCTGCAGAGGCCTCCCTTCGAGCCATTGCGATCAGTGGAGGTTAAGTTTCTGTCTATAAAGAGGGCGCTCCTGATCGCGTTGGCCTCCATCAAGAGGGTAGGGGACCTGCAGGCATTTTCGGTTGACGAAGCGTGCCTGGAATTCAGGCCGGCTAACTCTCACGTGATCCTGAGACCCCGGCCTGGATATGTGCCCAAGGTTCCCACCACTCAGATCAGAGACCTGGTGGTGAACCTGCAAGCACTGCCTTTGGAGGAGGCAGACCCAGCCTTGGCACTCCTCTGTCCAGTACGTGCCCTCCGTGCTTACGTAGACAGAACGCAGTGTTCAGGACCTCAGACCAGCTCTTTGTCCGTTATGGTGGGAAGCTGAAGGGGAAGGCTCTCTCAAAACAAAGGCTGTCTCACTGGATAGTGGACACCATTGTTTTGGCGTACCAGTAGCAGGGGCGTCCATACCCCCTTGGGGTCAGGGCACACTCCACCCCTCCAGCACTGTCGACGCCGACACCAGTAAGTCTGCCCTTTAGCCCAGACCCTCGAGTCAGGCCAGGTGCCTCCGTGTGCATGGTTCCCCCTCCGGGCGTGTGCATGGTTCCCCCACATGTATATTTCCACCGTAAGCCTGCCTGAGCGGGTGTCTTTCCCTTGGCAGGCTTGGCAAGCCTGGCCACACCTGGGGTTAAAAGTTCACCTTCGGCTGGTACCCCAGAGTTCTTCCATATGTAGCCCCTTCGGTCATATGTGTATTCTTAAGTCCTCCCTACGGGTTGGCAGCTTGATGCATACTTCCACCTGGAATATTCTTCCCAGTGTACCTTGGTATTCCTGTGTTAAATGGAGTCCTTCGTCCGTCTTACGATAGGGAACTTGCACTTACGCGGAGCACTGGAAGACAGCCAAGTGGCGTAATTATATTGGGACCCCATTCGTCAGTCACTGACGTTACTCGGAGTGACTGAACGAAAGGGAACGTCTCGGATACGTATGTAACCCTCGTACCCTGAGGAGGGAACGGAGATGTAACGTCCCTCTGCCATATCCACTGTACCGCTGAAACGGCCGGGAGTTCAGTCTTGGCTCCTCAGCAGGTAAACATAATGCGTTGCCAGCGTACTGCCTTTTATACCCACATGGTGGGGCGGAGTTATGCATGCAAATTCCGCATGCCCATGGCATTGGCACTGCCATTGGGCGTGTTCTAAGATCTTGAAGATGATTGGATTCTAAGCGAAATCCCCATTCGTCAGTCACGGAGGTTACGTCTCCGTTCCCTCCTCAGGGAACGAGGGTTACATACGTAACCGAGACGTTCTTTGGCTTGTAGGGGCTTAAAAGTTTATTTGTACGGCAGTGGTGCTATATAGAACCTTAACCACCCTAAAGAACCATTGATATCCCTTTTCCACCAAGGCAGTGCTGGTGCTAGTTCGGAGCCAGAGTCTAGTTTTAAATTGTTTTTTTTGTGTTTCCACACCCAAAGCACCAGCTCCGAGCCAGGAAAAGTGGTTCTTAAGTAGCACCAAAACATTGCTGGGCTAGAAGTAAGAACCGATTACATCGGGCACTGGGGGCGGGGTCAACAAGATGAACACAACCTTGAGATCCACCATTTTTTAAATAGCAGCTAATGGAGCTAAAAAGCTGCTGCTCGTTTGTAATCACTGTCTATACAAATTACTGCGAACTGCATGAATGCGTTGGATTCGCAGTGTTTTTGCACCGATGATTTACGATGTTGTAAAGCCATGTGAATCAATAGTAACGCAACATTCGCCATTGTTGATTGAAGGCTTGTTCGAGATGCATCGGCGCTGTGCAGACCGATTGCTGTATGACAACGAGTCCAGCAAGAGCACACGACTCCTTATGCTTTTGATTCACTCATGCGTTTTTTTTATATCATACGCGGGTCAGTCTGCACAGCGTTGATGCATCTAGAACATGCCTGGTGTGTTTGTGTTTCCCGCTGCCTCGCTAGCGTTGCTGAGAAAGATGAGACACAATGACGTAAGACCTGGCTCTGTTGTGACTCTCAACTTGTGGAAAAGCAAACGGTTCTTAGAAGGCTCCTCAGTCGAACCAACTATACGAACTGGCACTACCACTGGCTCTGAACTAGCACCCGGTTCATTCTGGTGGAAAAGGGGTATGATAAACCGCTGAAGAACCATAAAGGGGCTTAACATGTTTTGTATATGGTAGCGGTGCTCAATCACCTCACCTCAATCATCCCAAAGAACCTGTGAAGAATCGCTGAAGAACCACTAAAGCACCAAGATTTGATTCTATACACCACTTAAAGTGGTTCCCCTATATGATTACGAGCCAATTAACCACTTTTAGTACTATATAGTACTATTTTTCTTTTTTGAGTGTAGTGTAACAAATTGACAAGCATCTTCTGTTTTCCTTGATTTAGAAAAGCACATCATTTTAGTTTTATCTACGTTTTGTACAAGTCGAAATTTATGAAGATTCTGCTGAATAGTTTTAAAATAATTACAAAACTGTATCATCCGCATAAAAATGACACTTTGCTTTTGTTACATTCTGACACAAGTCAAGTCAACTTTATTTATATAGTGCTTTTAACAATGCAGATTGTTTCAAAGCAGCTTCACAGTGTTAAACAGAAAAATAATGCAACAGAATATATTTTGATTATCATACAGTAACAATGTGGGCTCTAGATCAGTAATTAGATCAGTAATTTGGTCTATATGGTTAATTTAGTTTAATAATTAGATTTATTTTGAAATATATTTGAAAAATAGTTTTTCCCCAACTGAGCAAGCCAAGCCAGAGGCGATAGTGGCAAGGAAACCAAAACCCCATCAGGAGACCTAATGGGGAAAAATAAACCTTGGGAGAAATCAGGCTCAGTCGGGGTGCCAGTTCTCCTCTGGCCAATTAACAAACAGCATATTATTATTATTCTGGCAATTTTAAAGGTCAGAGGTCATAATAGATCTGAATATTCGAAAGATCTATGGCAACACCCCGGAACCGGTTTTTTGAGGATGATGTATCGATTAAATAATTACTAAAGTGTAATATTCGAAAGATCGGCGGCAACACGCTGGAGACGGGTTGTTTTGAGGATGACTATCGATTTAAAGAATTATTAACTAGGCCTATTCAAACAATCGGAGTCATCACGCTGGAGAGAGGATTATAGAGGATGCCGTGTTGATGAGGCAGCTTAAGGGGGAGTCTAAATGACACGGTCTCTGCAGACACTTCAGGGTCATGTGTTGGTCACATCTGGGTGCAGGTCCACCGTCTGATCTGGATACAGCCTGGATCCGGCTGACTGCAGTAGACCTCGGGATAAAACAGAGACACTATCAGTAGCGTAGATGCCATTCTTCTGATGATGTAACGAGTACATCAGGTGTTATGGGAAGTGTTCCCGGTTCCGGCTGACCTAGATAATGCAGCCTAATAATCATTTAATTGAAAAAAGTGTTTTATGTGTATGCCATAGAAAAGAGATGTGTTTTTAGTCTAGATTTAAACTGACAGAGTGTGTCTGCTTCCCGAACAATGCTAGGAAGATTAGGTGCTAAATAGGAAAAGGATCGACCACCTGCAGTTGATTTTGATATTCTAGGTATTATCAGCAGGTCAGAGTTTAGAGACCGCAGTAGACGTGATGGAGTATAATGTTTTAAGAGCTCACTCAAGTACTGGGGAGCTAAACCATTTAGTGCTTTGTAAGTAATAAGCAAGATTTTAAAATGCATGCGATGTTTAATAGGGAGCCAGTGCAGTGTTGACAGAACCGGGCTAATGTGTTCATACTTCCTGGTTCTAGTAAGAACTCGAGCTGCTGCGTTTTGGACCAGCTGGAGTTTGTTTATTAAGCGAGCAGGGCAACCACCCAGTAGAGCATTACAATAATCTAGCCTTGAGCTCATGAACGCATGTATTAACTGTTCAGCATTTTGCATTGAGAGCATGTGCCGTAATTTAGATATATTTTTAAGATGGTAGAATGCAGTTTTACAGATGCTAGAAACATGGCTTTCAAACGAAAGATAGTGTCGTCATTTATATAAATAGTAAATCAAATGGGACCCAAAATGGACCCCTGGGGGACAACATTTTTTTATAAGTAATGAGTTTGAGGACACACCATCAACATAAACACTTTGTGTTCTGCCACTCAAATAGTTGCTAATCCATTTGACAGCTTTTGGAGACTATCCACCCATCTCCGTGACAGAACATAGTGGTCAGCTGTGTCAAACACCTTTGAAAGATCTAAGAACAGAGCAGCACAATATTCTTTAGAAACAATAGCACTTATAAAATAATTTAACACTTTCATAGTGGCAGTGACAGTGCTGTGTTTTCATTTAAAATGTTTTTTGCTACTAAATAGTCTTTCAACTGGTCCTTCTAAAACCTTGGCTAATAAAGCAGATATCTTAGATATTGGCCTCTGCTTATTTGGAGTGACATATACTGACTTCCATACACTCTGTATTAATCCAGTTTCAATAGTCAGATTGAAAATGTGTGTCAGAGGTCCTGCAATATGTTCAGCAGCAATATTTAAATAGTATGGATCCAACCCATCAGGACAAATATATGTCTTAGCATTCAGCCCTCTAAGAGCATCACATTAGACTGGGTAAACCCAGCCTGATCTGCCAGCGATTTGATTTAGCCCTGCAGCTCAGGCTGGAAAGCTGTACATTAATTTATCCTGCTTCTGTTACACATCCACCTGGCGTGCCATTGGCAGGTTTAACACAATGACGGCTAGAGAAGGATGGACCAAAGCCCGTTGATCATGCCTCTTGTGGTCTGATTGGATGAAGGACTATCCAATTGCGTACAGTCTTTTGATTTATGCCCGTTGTTCATGCCTTTTGTGATCTTGTGTTCATGAGTGATATTTCATCACAAACATAAAATAATAATTCTAAAAGAAAAAGAAAAAACATAATAAAGAAAATAATCTTAGGATCATAGATATATGACATTATTTTCATGACAATTAAGCACATTTACCCCCATTATTGTAAAGCAAAACAACATAAAAAAATGACCATAAAATGTATTATAATCTAAAAAAATTATATAACATAATTTTTAAATTGTGTTAAAATTGTGACATGTAGTTAATTATAAAATTATTGATGTAAAAAATCTGGATAATTTTCTTTATGCAAAATACATATTTTATTTTATTGTTTGGAGTGAAATATGACTTCAAGAATTCTTCACAAGAGTTCAAAAAGTTTTATGTAGCTCACAGAGAAATGATGAACTGATACAGACATACATTAGCATACTAACAAATAATTTACATCTAATTTACATCTAAATTTGAAATTCTGTCTCTCGCTCTCTCGCTCTCCAAAGGTCCTACTCTAATCTATTTGTCTGTGTTTTAAATGTTGCCATTATTTATTTTGCATGGCCTGTCAGCACACACTGAATGACAGATTAAACATCTCTGTGAGACAATGTACGCAATGTGCATGCATGTGGGATTTTCCCACAGCTAATGTAAACAATCCTTCACACTGGCTCTTCTCCACATGTTTACTCGTCTCAACAGTAATGAAGAGTTTTCATGAGTCTGTCTGGACGTGTGACAGGATGTGAACATGATCGTGTGCAGAGCTCGGAGTCTGTACGGGTGATGATGGGACACACATGGCTGACTATAAATCTGTGTATCGCTTACATACATGACCCATGACATCACAGAACATGAGTGAACATTTGCCCTAGAGGCGAACCAACACTGAATCAATGAGGCCCTTATAAAAATGTTTTTGTTAATATATCTTTAATAATAGATACAACACATTGGTCATGGTCGATTGGTCATAGGCGAAATCAATTGGTCAGATGGTCCAGTCTGGTGTGATTGGTCTACTCTGCTCTTCTCTGATTGGCCAGATGATCTAGTCTAGTGTGATTGGTCTACTCTGCTCTGATTGGTCAGAAAGCCCAGTCTGTTGTGATTGGTCTGCTCTGCTCTGATTGGTTAGATGATCTGTTGTGATTGGTCTGCTCTGCTCTGATTGGTCAGATGATCTAGTCTGGTGTGATTGGTCTACTCTGCTCTGATTGGTCAGAAAGCCCAGTCTGTTGTGATTGGTCTGCTCTGCTCTGATTGGTTAGATGATCTGTTGTGATTGGTCTACTCTGCTCTGATTGGTCAGAAAGCCCAGTCTGTTGTGATTGGGCTACTCTGCTCTGATTGGTCAGAAAGCCCAGTCTGTTGTGATTGGTCTGCTCTCCTCTGATTGGTTAGATGATCTGTTGTGATTGGTCTACTCTGCTCTGATTGGTCAGATGGCCCAGTCTGTTGTGATTGGTCTACTCTGCTTTTATTGGTCAGATGATCTGTTGTGATTGGTCTACTCTGCTCTGATTGGTCAGATGGCCCAGTCTGTTGTGATTGGTCTTCTCTGCTCTGATTGGTCAGATGGCCCAGTCTGTTGTGATTGGTCTACTCTGCTCTGATTGGTCAGATGATCTGTTGTGATTGGTCTACTCTGCTCTGATTGGTCAGATGGCCCAGTCTGTTGTGATTGGTCTGCTCTGCTCTGATTGGTCAGACGGCTCAGTCTGTTGTGATTGGTCTTCTCTGCTCTGATTGGTCAGATGGCCCAGTCTGTTGTGATTGGTCTACTCTGCTCTGATTGGTCAGATGATTCAGTCTGTTGTGATTGGTCTACTCTGCTTTTATTGGTCAGATGATCTGTTGTGATTGGGCTACTCTGTTCTGATTGGTCAGATGGCCCAGTCTGTTGTGATTGGTCTACTCTGCTCTGATTGGTCAGATGGCCCAGTCTGTTGTGATTGGTCTACTCTGCTCTGATTGGTCAGATGATCTGTTGTGATTGGTCTACTCTGCTTTGATTGGTCAGATGGCCCTGTCTGTTGTGATTGGTCTACTCTGCTCTGATTGGTCAGATGATCTGTTGTGATTGGTCTACTCTACTCTGATTGGTCAGACGGTCCAGTCTGTTGTGATTGGTCTGCTCTGCTCTGATTGGTCAGATGATCTGTTGTGATTGGTCTACTCTACTCTGATTGGCCAGACGGTCCAGTCTGTTGTGATTGGTCTACTCTACTCTGATTGGTTAGATGATCTGTTGTGATTGGTCTGCTCTGCTCTGATTGGTTAGATGATCTGTTGTGATTGGTCTACTCTGCTCTGATTGGTCAGAAAGCCCAGTCTGTTGTGATTGGGCTACTCTGCTCTGATTGGTCAGAAAGCCCAGTCTGTTGTGATTGGTCTGCTCTCCTCTGATTGGTTAGATGATCTGTTGTGATTGGTCTACTCTACTCTGATTGGTCAGATGATCTAGTCTGTTGTGATTGGTCTACTCTACTCTGATTGGTCAGACGGTCCAGTCTGTTGTGATTGGTCTACTCTACTCTGATTGGTCAGATGATTCAGTCTGTTGTGATTGGTCTGCTCTGCTCTGATTGGTCAGATGATTCAGTCTGTTGTGATTGGTCTGCTCTGCTCTGATTGGTCAGATGATCTGTTGTGATTAGTCTACTCTGCTCTGATTGGTCAGATGGCCCAGTCTGTTGTGATTGATCTACTCTGCTCTGATTGGTCAGATGGCCCAGTCTGTTGTGATTGGTCTACTCTCTGCTCTGATTGGTCAGATGAATCGCAGTGCGTGTTGGAAACAAAACGCCTATTACCTTTTAAATTTCAGTTCCGGATTTTCACAGCTCTTGGTACACATTAATTTCTTGTTTAGACTGGTTAACATGAAGTTAACACAATTGTAATGTAGAAACAGTGACTGTATTTAGGTTTCTAGACAAGTAAAAAAGACAGAAGGCGTACACCAGTATATTAATCATACATTT
Organism: Gobiocypris rarus; assembly: GCA_023029165.1. NCBI lineage: Eukaryota > Metazoa > Chordata > Actinopteri > Cypriniformes > Gobionidae > Gobiocypris > Gobiocypris rarus. Next base: position 25,490,799 of record CM040929.1, on the reverse strand, counting down.
TGGTAATTTAAACCCCTTATTCAAAATAATATATTATCGTTTTGCAGTAATCACCGACTGACTGCATAGTTTCCCTTATATATCAATGATAAACAATGATGAATTGATTTTATGTTGTGAAAGGATTCTAGATATGTACAAGTGTCCACCCATCTGTACTTCTTATATGAAAGTAGAGATTGCATATGTAGCCAATTTCAAATATCTGAAAAGACTGACATCACGCAGATATATTAAAGTTATTCCCCCCTCATAATTGGTGTGACTGACTGCAGCCTTCTTGTCGCCGAGTATCAAGCAACTACTTGTTGTGACATGGAAAATGTCTAGCGAATGTGTTACATTTTCTTCCTTTTGAGAATAATGACTATTGGTCAGAATTACACCACATTTTCACTGTTGTTGCCCAGGAAAAAAAAAAATTGCTATAGCCATCTTTGAATTGTGAAATATTAACCCTTATATAATATATGATAATGCCCATAACCCTCAGTATGAGAGCAACAGTATTAGTGATGCTTGCCTTTGCAAATTAATGCAAAAATGTTGTTTCTTCATCGCACACAAGAGGGTGCAATTGAGCTTCACATGCAACTGCCTCACAACAGAAATGACTACAAAACTAGTGTGTGATTGTTACTCTGATCAACACTGCTCATGCCAGCCTTCAGGTTTTGTGTGTGTGAGAATGTTTGATCTCAGATCTCATCCTCAGGGCAAGGGTGAATTATATTTTGACTCAGTGTATTTGTCTGTGTGTCTGGGATGTTGAACTTGGCATTTGTGGTGGTGTGGTCTTGGCGTGAAGATGCTCGCAAGTTTATGTTAGCAGGTCAGCAATACAGGATGCCACAATCCACAAATAACCACCGGAGACAGACTGGAACATTCAGTCATACCTCCACCTCTGTATGAACTGCACCAACTACTAGAGATTACTCATTGAATACACAGTCCTGGCTAACATTAGCCAGGTATATGCTTCGTATATGAGTAGTGGTGGATCTCAGACTTAAAGGGTTAGTTCACCTAAAGATGAAAATTATCCCATAATTTACTCAAGCCATCCTAGGTGTATATGACTTTCTGCTGTCAGCCAAACACAGCTATATAAAAAAATATCCTGGCTCTTCCAAGCTTTAAAATGGAGTGAATTGTACCTTAGATTTTGATGCCCAAAAATGCACATCCATCCATCATAAAAGTAATCTGGCTCCAGGGGGTTAATAAAGGCCTTCTGATTCGAAGCAATGGGTTTTTTTTCTGTAAGAAAAATGTATAACTTTATATACTATAATCAATGACTTCAGAACTTAGTAACCACATAGCAATGCAATGACAACACTCCACAACAACTAGCTGTTTTATTGTAATGTTTTCAAAAATAGTGGTAAGAAATAACACAGTTTATGTTATTATTTCTGAGCTCATTCTATTGACTGTCAGTCAGTACAAAGAAAAAATCATTTCAGTCCTTTTTTCCTCAAAAAGACAAATGTCAGTAAATAATGTGAAGCCTCGTCCTACATTCCAGCAGTCAGTCAAAAGTTATTGGTTGCAATTGTGCAATTGTCTTCAAACAGACACATCTCAAGCTCTTCCAGCCTGTATTCTGTCAGACAATGACTCGATGTGGGCCAGACAGGCTTCTGGAGATTGCTGTAGGACGCAGTGCTGGATATGTGACCTTCTCAAGTCTACCTGCTAAACTGTGTCGTCTGTGTGAGGGAGGACATGCGCTATTTTTACACAACGACAAATTGCGAAGGAAATGAAGAGAGAGGGAGGCTTAAGAGTGGACACTGAGGCCTGTAAACTCCCTAAAGCGAGACCTATAAAAGAGAAATTACAACATTGAGATCTCTTAAATATTCTTTCCTATTAACTGTAGCACAAATGGAGGCTTTTTGTGAATTTTTCTGCTTTTCGAAAAACTTCAAGTTTCTAATATAGAGTTTCAGAAGAGAACTCAACAGTCTGTTAATTACATTTGCCAATATACACTGTAAACCCTAATAAGTTGGCAAAACTTTAATCACCATGATGGTAACCCCCCAAAAACCCCAACTTAACCCTTAAACGCTTATAAATTAGCATAGATAATTTTAAACAACTTAACATTAATCTTGCAAAAAAAAAAAAAAAACATTTATATAACACTTAATTTTAGCATTCACTCTCCCTTTCGATGTCATGGCAAAGCATGCTGGGAAATAGAAATCCCAGCTCAGTTTCAGATAAATTTAAGTTTGTCTAAATTAAAAGAAATAAGTTCATAAAACACCAAACAATGAAACAATTCAGATTACTTAAAATGTGTCAGTTTTCAGAACTCAAAAGAAAAGGACAATTCTAAATACTCATAAAACTTAAGTTGATTTAACTAATTTGTTTAATTTAAGTTTCCCTACTCAAAACAATTAACTATTTTGAGTGTAGATCTCATTATTATGGGATATCTGTCTATCTGAGCTGTTATATCCACATGTTATTATTATGTATTTTATAACGTTAATGGCTAGCCTATCAAACAATAATAAATGGTTAATTGACCATTTGATCTGGGTATAGGCTGAGCTAATCAGCTAGTAGTATGCTTAGCTAGAAAGAAAACATTTTGTCGCAAAAGTTTTGCATTCCCCGAAACTGCATTAGCTTGTTAAATGTTTGCGTTTTCCTGAGAAACTTTGCGTTCACTCGCCAAACTTTTGAATACCACCTTGGTCAGCGATTTTTAACCGCCTTGCTCAGCAAGTATTCTTTGAAACTGCTCAGATAAAAAAAAATTGACCATAGAAGAAGACATTTTATGCTAATATGCAATAGCGCCCCTTGTGGGAACATTGAGAAAGTTTAAGGTGCATTCTCGCGATATTGAAATTACTGTAATTACGAGATTCTAAAAAAGTGTTCACATTCTCATAGAACTTATAAAGTCGAAATTTTCAGAGAGTTCTGGTTTGTACCATGTGACCACTACGGGTTGTCATCTCACAATTACGGTAATGTAGCATTAGCTTACTTGCGTCCTGCTACATGTAGTTAGAAACCCTTGCATTCCCTTGAAGTATGTTTCAGACAGGAACTCCCTGACATACAAAGACAGAAATAAAGATTGCCTACCTAGATGACACCTACGAATAGTACAAAAACACATAAATACACACACACACACACATAGGACCAAGGCTATATTTGGACGGTACCCAAATCTCTCCCAGTGGTCTGCTCTCTGCTCGGGTGTGTCCACTCGCCTCGGTACGGCACAGAATAGACTATTGTTAACCTCAGAAGACACAAAAATTTCAAACAATTCAACACACACACGCTCACACAGCCTGACGTAAATGGCGAGTGTGTGTGTGGCAGGAAAGATTTGGTAATAAAGGGCTACAGTGGGCAGAGGGTAAAATATATCTCATTGTTATCAGTCCTCAACAAGCCTTTGTTCTGCTGTTTGTGTTCTCTGCTTTGTACGTGTACGTGATTTGTTCGAATTATAGATGTACGTGATGGAAAATCTGACTGTTGTTTGTAGATCATGCATATCATATGGATTCGAGTTAAAGCGAGCGCCCTTTTGTGTCGCAGTTTGATTAGTGTCTTTCAGCATGACTGCAAAGTCATCATCAAAGCTGTCTTTGAGCCCGCGGAGTTAGTCGACACACACATACACAGACTTTGAAGTCAAGCCGGGTGACTTGCTTAGTTGCTGAGTGTGTGAGAATGAGAATGGCATATATAACACCTGATCTCAGCACATCCTGCTATTCACATATAAACACTCAAGACATGCTGAGCCTCAAGAGCCCGTCCTCTCCCCCTCTCAGTCTTTCTGAGGGTCTGACAGTGCTGTTCTGTTGTCAGGACAGATGGAGTGTGTACTACAGTGTGACTGGCAGTGAGTTATATAAGAATATAAGGATGCTGCTGCTCAGAGCTTGTTTGACATGATGTTACACCTCACATTGTATTCATATAATATATGTATTCTATAATTTATATCATATACATATTTATATTAATTAATGTTATTATCGTTATATAATTACTAGTGATTCCTTTTTGTGATTTGATATGTACACTCACCTAAAGGATTATAGTGACTGCGGGAGCCATTTTAGTACAGTGAACTCATTGTCATTTTGAAATGATTCGAGCTTTGTGACATGGTGCATTATCCTGCTGGAAGTAGCCATCAGAGGATGGGAACATGGTGGTCATTAAGGGATGGACATGGTCAGAAACAATGCTCAGGTAGGCCGTGGCATTTAAACAATGCCCAATTGGCACTAATGGGCCTAAAGTGTGCCAAGAAAACATCCCCCATACCATTACACCACCAGCACCAGCCTGCACAGTGGTAACAAGGCATGATGGATCCAAATTCTGACTCTACCATCTGAATGTCTCAACAGAAATCGAGACTCATCAGACCAGGCAACATTTTTCCAGTCTTCAACTGTCCAATTTTGGTGAGCTTGTGCAAATTGTAGCCTCTTTTCCTATTTGTAGTGGAGATGAGTGGTACCTGGTGGGGTCTTCTGCTGTTGTAGCCCATCCGCCTCAAGGTTGTGCGTGTTGTGGCTTCACAAATGCTTTGCTGCATACCTCGGTTGTAACAAGTGGTTATTTCAGTCAAAGTTGCTCTTCTATCAGCTTGAATCAGTCGGCCCATTCTCCTCTGACCTCTAGCATCAACAAGGCATTTTCACCCACAGGACTGCCACATACTGGATGCTTTTCCCTTTTCACACCATTCTTTGTAAACCCTAGAAATGGTTGTGCGTGAAAATCCCAGTAACTGAGCAGATTGTGAAATACTCAGACCGGCCCGTCTGGCACCAACAACCATGCCACGCTCAAAATTGCTTAAATCTCCTTTCTTTCCCATTCTGACATTCAGTTTGGAGTTCAGGAGATTGTCTTGACCAGGACCACACCCCTAAATGCATTGAAGCAACTGCCATGTGATTGGTTGATTAGGTAATTGCATTAATGAGCAATTTAACAGGTGTTCCTAATAATCCTTAAGGTGAGTGTATATACGATCAGGCATAACATTATGATATTATGAAAAATATAAAAATTATATCTGGTGTCTGAATAATTTTTGGTTTGACTATAAATGTATATATCCATATATATACACATCCGTCCACTCACACATGCATCCATCCATCACTCAAAATGAATATACATTTATTCATTGATCAGAATCCATAGCATTTAGTTCATCAGCTAGACTGAGATTTGACCTGCCATCTGCCGACTCCATTTCCCATTGCTCAGAAAAACATTGGAAAGTCAGATTAGCAAGAATTTCACACAGAAGAAATCCCCGTCTCTGCTTGACGTCATGCTTCTTTATTCAACATTTTGCTGCGTTCTGAAACACTGCTGGTATTTCCACATCGTTCGATGTCTGTCAATGGAGGTCATCACTGTGTGTGTGTGTGTGTGTGTGTGTGTGTGTGTGTGTGTGTGTGTGTGTGTGTGTGTGTGTGTGTGTGTGTGTGTGTGTGTGTGTGTGTGTGTGTGTGTGTGTGTGTGTGTAGACTGGTAATCCCCACAAAGATGGCAATATCCAAAATCCTTGTCCTTGTGGGGACATTTTTTGGTCCCCATGAGGAAAACAGGTCATAAATCACACTAAGTGATGTTTTTGAAAAAGTAAAAATGCAGAATGTCTCCTGTGATGGGTAGGTTTAGGGGCAGGGGCAGTGTAGGGGGATAGAAAATACGGTTTGTACAGTATAAAATGCATTACGCCTATGGAATGTCCCCATAAAACATGGAAACACAACATGTGTGTGTGTGTGTGTGTGTGTGTGTGTGTGTGTGTGTGTGTGTGTGTGTGTGTGTGTGTGTGTGTGTGTGTGTGTGTGTGTGTGTGTGTGTGTGTGTGTGTCTTAGCCGAACAAGGACTTGGCGCGTCAGTACAAGGCCTGTTGACCTCCTCTGGCTATACTAGTACAGTGTGTGTCTGTGTGAGTGAGTGTGTAGAAGCCTATTGTCTGTATGCCTGTTATCATTAGACTGCAGTTTCCTATGTTGTAAGGGAAGGGGAGAGAAACTTGTTAAATATATCTTTAGCTTTCAGCACAGATAAACTTAACTGCACCGACTGCAGCCAAACGACCAGTTAATGTATTTCAAACGGGGTTTTTTCTCAGCAAAAAAACACAAAACAAACTTAATGTTCACAGACTCAATAAAACTGTCTGTCTGCAAACACACAAACATGAGACGTCACACACCCTGTGACCTCAGCAGAAAGGAATGCAATCGAAAATAGAAAGAGATGCAGTAGTGAGGGGGGCAGTTTGCTTTTGAGGAGAGAGACAGAGAGAAGTGAGAGAGAGACAGATGTGAGACAGACAGACGGTTAAGGCCAGACTAAAGTAATAATACAGCTGACTGTCACTCACGTAAGGAGGGGTCGGAGCACTTTTACACATAGACACACAAAATGACACATAGTAACAACTGAGTCACTGCTCAGGTTCCCGTAAAAATGGAATTTCTGCACAGTAAGTATATTACGTGCCAAGACACTGATTCAAGAGTCAATAAAGAGTGTTGTAGATAAGAACTTTAACAGTCTGATCAAAGATCAGTTTTCTTAAAGGAATAGCACACCTAAAAATAGAAAAGTAAAACAAATCTTGTAATTGCCTTCATATCGTTCCAAATGCAGCGCTTAACAGGTCTAGTCCCCATGTCTACATCCACACACACACACACACGCACACACAAAAAAAAATGTTGGTTGCCAGAATATTCTAGGAATGTTAGTTGTAAATGAATGAATGAATGAATGAATTAATTAATTAATTAATAGATACATAGATTTATTTATGAAATAAATAACCAAATGAGTTTGAATATGCAGAAACATTTCTTTTCTCTTTTCATTGCAGCTTAACAATGACAGTCCCCATCCACCTCCATTGTATAGAAAAGAACAGTTTGGACACTCTACGTAAAAAGAGATGAAATATGCAGAAGCACCAAACTGATTTTTTTGTCATTGCAGCTTATCAGCTCCAGTCCCCATCCACTTTCATTGCATGCAAAAACAGAATAGATAATCTGCCTCCCCTAAAAAGGGAGGTTCCTGAACAATCTGGAAGTATTCATTTATGGTTGGAATAAATTAAAATTGAAAGGATAGAAAAAGAAGATCCATAGAATTTTAGAAATTAGTTTGCAAAGTAATAACCCAACAGGAATCATCAGGAGAACGTTCTGTGCTTGGTGGGTCACATCTCCTTCCTTGTAAAAAAAGAACATCAGACTTGTTTGGAGTGCAAATATTTCCGCATTGATCAATAACAGTATTTATTATTGGAAATAAACTTACTGAAAATCTCTAGTCTTTGTATTACCTGCTTTTAAAAACTGTCCAAAAACTCGCTGACCTCTAATCAACTCCAAACCCTTTTACTGTAAATACTGATCAGTTCAATACCAGACTGAAGTTAAACCTATGAGGCACAGGTAGTTTCCTCACCGTAGACTCATGATGTCATGCGTGTGTGACTCAGCGGTGTCCCTAAATCCTCAGGGGCCGCATTCCAGGACGGACCACTCATCCGAGTTAAAGAGTCACTCTCCCTCTCTTTCAGTGCGTCTGAGGGCTTTTGTCACTAATTAACTTTCTTTACATCCGTCAACAAGCGGGAATTCTTAACCTCTGACATCACCACTTAAGGTGAAATCTCCTGCGAGACAAACAGAGTTTTTGTAAGGACGTGTTTTTAAGGCATTACTGCCCAACATGGCTATTCCTGTCTCTTGCACACAGGTTAGTCACGCAGGATTTTGTCATCCTGTTTGCTGCTTCAGCTAATGTTTTTAGCAGTTGAGATGGAAGATTGTGAGGGATGAGGGATTCACAGAGGGCTGTGGAAGAGATGATGTGTGTCTGACTCATGCATTACGTCTGGATCTGGATCTTGACATTGATCACTTTGCCATTTTGCTAAATGTTTGGCCTCATGCACAGATGCTATTATGTCTGAACAAAACCTTCATTATTTTTATGATATATGATAATATGATCATTGATAACCACGGTTAAATGAATAAGAGAGAGACTATTGACAATATATATATATATATATATATATATATATATATATATATATATATATATATATACCAATCAGGCATAACATTATTGTCATGTCTGCGACCTGATCTGTCCCTTGTTGTCAAGTGTCGTTGTTTTGTGTTGACAGTTCGCCTCGTGTGCTGCTGTCAGTGTGGTGTTTGCCCCACCCCCTTGTTACTCCATCAGCACTATCACGCACCTCTCTCACCTGTGATTAATCTGACTTCCCTAATTATTCCCCTATTTAATCCTCTCGTGTTTGCTGCATTGTGCCAGATTGTCTGTTTGTTTACCTTGCGACTCGGCCAGCCGTTCTTCTGTCCTGTCTTGGTAATCTCGTGTCGTGTCCCGTTTAGGCTCCAGTGCCTGTTAAGTTTCTTTTGTTTTTTCTCTCTCCTCTCCTGCCCGTTTGCCTGCCGCCCAGACTGCTCTCGCGCTGTTCCTGCCTGCCGCCCAGACTGCTCTCGCGCTGTTCCTGCCTGCCGCCCAGACTGCTCGCGCTGTTCCTGCCTGCCGCCCAGACTGCTCTCACGCTGTTCCTGCCTCGGCTCAGGATCGCCTCGCTGCAGGCCCGCGCCTCGCCCACCAGCCGTCTCTCCGCTGCCGGGCGCCGCCCGCCCACCCGGGCGCTGATCTCGCCACGGGCTTCTTCTTCGGCCTTCCTGATGACCGCACGGGACCGAGCTGCCAGCGCCCCCTGCTGTTTTCTTTGATACTTTTGTCTGACTGCTCTGCCCAGTTGTGTGCAAAGTACTGTTAACTAATAAATTCATTTCTGTTGTATCTGCAACTGAATCTCGTCCTGATCCGTGACAGGACAATCTGGCCACAATGGATTCAGCAGACACAGACCAGGTTCGGACAGCGCTCGCCCAGCAAGGTGTCCTTTTAGGCCAGCAAGTTACCCAGCTTACCACCACTTCACGGGAGGTAGAATTTCTGACTGCTCAGGTGGCCGATCTCAGTGCACGTGTTCAAGAGCTCCAGCAGGAGTCGTGGGGCTCATCCGACCAATCCCCTATTCAACCCTCTCACCATGAGCCCGAACCCCATGCCAACAGCCCGCCACCCACGACGGGATCCTAATTCCTGTCGGGCTTTTTTGTCCCAATGTTCTCTAGTGTTCGCACTACAGCCCCGCCGCTACGCCACTGAGGATTCCCGGGTGGCGTACGTCCTAACTTTGCTCACTGGTAAGGCTCGTGAGTGGGGTACTGCCGTCTGGGATGCTCAAGCACCCTTTTGCCGTCGTTTTAAAGACTTCCATGAGGAAATGATCAAATTGTTCGACCGATCAGCAAGGGGTGATGAGGCAGCTTCCAGGCTGGTACGGCTCTCGCAGGAAGGTCGTTCGGTCACCGACTATGCCATCCAGTTCCAAACCTTGGCGGCCTCCTGCGACTGGAATATGGGTGCCCTGCGCTCCAGGTTTCTTGACGGACTGGATGACAGCATCCAGGACGAGATTGCCACCCACGAGTTGCCCCGTGACATGGACTCAATGGTTGACCTGGCCCTTCGATTGAATCTCGACTCCTTCGCCGCCGCCAACGCCGGGTCTGGTAACCCCTTCTGGAGGTTGGGGAGGGCTCCTTCCTCAAGTCACCCCTGTCCAGTCTTCACCTCTCCCGCAGACCCGAACCCATGCAATTGGGTCGTCTCCGTCCTAACACCTCAGGAGAAGCAGGATCGCCTGGCTAGAGGTTTATGCCTTTACTGTGGGAAGCCTGGGCATTTTGCTCTAAAGTGCCCTTTAAAAGCCAAGGCCCACCAGTGAATCGGGGACTCCTGGTGGGCGCATCTCCTTGTGTTAATCCCCCTGGTTCTCGCACACTGCTACCCGTCTCCATCCAGCATGAAGGCTTCTCCAAGTCCTGCCAGGCCCTCGTGGACTCTGGGGCTGAGGGCAATTTTCTGGACAGCGTTGTTGCCAAGCAGTGGGCATTCCAGCTATCCTCTTTCCTCGCCCATTCCGGTGTGGTCGTCAGCGGGCCAGCTTATCTCCACCATTACCCACGTCACTCCACGTGTAAGTCTTGTTGTCTCAGGCAATCACCGTGAGGGTATTGAGCTGTACCTATTGAATTCACCGGGTGCTCCTATCATTCTGGGGCATCCGTGGCTGGTGCAGCACAACCCTCACGTTGATTGGTCTGGGAATTCTGTGTTAGCCTGGAGTCAGTTTTGTCTAGCGTCTTGTCTGGGTCCTGCTTCTTGTCCTGGTTCTGTGTGTCCTGTTTCTCAGGTGGAGGCAGCAGATCTGACCGGAGTCCCGGCGGAGTACCACGATCTTCATAGGGTCTTTAGCAGGTCCCGAGCCATGTCCCTACCGCCCCACCGGCCGTATGATTGTGCTATTGATCTCCTCCCAGGCACTTCTCCGCCCAAGGGTCGGTTATATTCCCTTTCTGGTCCTGAACGAGAGGCCATGGACAGGTATATTCAAGAATCTCTTAGTGCTGGTCTCATCCGCCCCTCTTCCTCGCCCGCCGGGGCAGGGTTCTTCTTTGTTGAGAAGAAGGATGGTTCCTTGCGGCCCTGCATTGACTACCGAGGATTAAACGACATTACTGTCAAAAACAGGTACCCCCTACCTCTCATGTCGTCTGCCTTTGAGTTATTGCAGGGAGCTCAGGTCTTCACTAAGTTAGACCTCCGCAACGCGTACCATCTGGTACGGATTCGTGAGGGGGATGAGTGGAAGACAGCGTTTAATACCCCTACGGGACACTTTGAATATTTGGTCCTACCTTTTGGTCTGACTAATGCTCCAGCTGTCTTCCAGGCCTTGGTCAATGACGTGCTAAGGACATGGTAAATAAGTTTGTCTTTGTGTACCTGGATGACATTCTCATCTTTTCCCCTTCACTACAGGTACACACTCAGCATGTTCGCAAGGTCCTTCAACGGCTGTTAGAGAATCAGCTCTTTGTAAAGGCGGAGAAGTGCGAGTTCCACTCCAAGTCAGTTACTTTCCTGGGGTTTGTCATCTCAGCTGATGGGATCAAAGCTGATCCCGCCAAGGTAAGGGCCGTAGCCGAGTGGCCAGCCCCCAACACCCGTAAAGCGCTGCAGCGGTTCCTGGGCTTCGCCAATTTTTATAGGCGCTTCATCAGGAACTTCAGTCAGGTAGCTGCCCCTTTAACGGCTCTCACCTCCACCAAGGTACCGTTCAGATGGAATAGTCAGGCTCAGGAGTCCTTTGATGTCCTTAAGTCTCGTTTCATCTCTGCTCCTGTTCTCTCTATTCCAGATCCTGATCGGCAATTCATTGTCGAGGTGGATGCCTCTGATGTTGGGGTAGGCGCGGTCCTGTCTCAGCGGAGCTCTAAGGACGGGAAGGTGCACCCCTGTGCCTTCTTCTCCCATCGGCTGAGCCCGGCTGAATGTAACTATGACATTGGTAACAGGGAACTGTTGGCAGTCAGGTTGGCCTTGGGTGAGTGGCGTCATTGGCTGGAGGGGTCGGCACAGCCCTTCCTGGTCTGGACGGACCACAAGAACCTTGAGTACGTCCGTTCGGCCAGGAGGGTGAGTTCTCGGCAGGCTCGATGGGCACTCTTCTTTGGCCGTTTTAACTTTACCCTCTCGTACCGGCCGGGCTCCAAGAATGTCAAGCCTGATGCCCTCTCTCGTCTATTCGGGGTCCCTGGGGAGGGGGCACCGGTCGAGGCCATCCTTCCCAAAGGGGTGGTGGTTGGTCTCTCTACTGGGACATCGAGAGCAGTGGGGAGGCCGGTCGAGGGGAGGAAGTGCCGGAGGAGTGCCCAGAGGGTCGGCTATTTGTGCCGGTTGCGTTGCGCCCTGAAGTCCTCCGGTGGGGCCACGAATCCAGGTTAGTCTGTCACCCAGGAATTCGGAGATCGCTGGCTGCCATCCGCCAGCGGTTTTGGTGGCCCTCCATGGCCCCGGATGTCAGGCAGTTTGTGTTGGCTTGCTCGACTTGTGCTCAGAACAAGAATTCTAACCGCCCGTCCGTTGGTCTGCTCCAACCCTTGCCCATTCCCTCTCGTCCCTGGTCACACCTGGCCCTTGACTTCATCACTGGCCTGCCACCCTCGAGAGGCAACACCGTCATCTTGACGGTAGTGGATCGTTTTTCCAAAGCGGCCCACTTCATCCCTTTGCCCAAACTCCCCTCTGCCAAGGAAACTGCTCAGACTGTGATAGACCACGTGTTCCGGATTCATGGTCTTCCGGTTGATGTGGTTTCAGATAGGGGGCCACAGTTTGTTTCTCGGTTTTGGAAGGAATTCTGTCGACAGATCGGGGCCTCTGAGTCTGTCCTCAGGCTTTCACCCCCAGACCAACGGGCAGTGCGAGCAAGCTAATCAGGATCTCGAGAGAGCTCTCCGCTGTCTGACCTCCCAGAATCCTAGTTCCTGGAGCCAACAGTTGTCGTGGGTTGAATATGCCCACAACTCCCTGCCTGTAGCGTCGACAGGTATGTCCCCATTTCTGTGTTCTATTGGTTACCAACCTCCTTTGTTTCCCTCACAGGAACCCGATGCTGCGGTCCCGTCCGCCTTGGCCTTCATCCAGCGTTGCCGCCGCACATGGAAGAGGGCTGAGGGGGTCTTGGCCCGGACTTCCAGACGGACCAAGGCAGCAGCCGATCGTCATCGGATTCCCTCACCTCGTTACGTGTGTGGTCAAAGAGTATGGCTATCTACTAAGGACCTGCCTCTCAGGGTTGCCTCTCGTAAATTGGCTCCCAGGTTCATTGGGCCATACCGCATCACCAAGATTCTGAATCCGGTGGCGATTAGGCTCAAGCTTCCCCCTTCTCTTGGTCGGGTTCACCCTGTTTTCCATGTATCCAGGGTCAAGCCTGTGTTTAGGTCCCATCTTAACCCTGTTAATTCTTCCCCTGCCCCCCCTCCCCCTCGCTTAGTGGATGGCGCTCCTGTTTACACTGTCAGGAGACTGTTGGATGTCAGGCGCCGGGCAGGGGCTTCCAGTATCTAGTGGACTGGGAGGGCTACGGTCCGGAGGAGAGGAGCTGGGTTCGGCTCGGGACATCTTGGACCAGGCGTTGGTTAGGGACTTCCGTCGGCGACAAGGTGAGCCCCTCCCTGGGGCGCCTAGGGCGCTCCTGGGGTACTGTCATGTCTGCGACCTGATCTGTCCCTTGTTGTCAAGTGTCGTTGTTTTGTGTTGACAGTTCGCCTCGTGTGCTGCTGTCAGTGTGGTGTTTGCCCCACCCCCTTGTTACTCCATCAGCACTATCACGCACCTCTCTCACCTGTGATTAATCTGACTTCCCTAATTATTCCCCTATTTAATCCTCTCGTGTTTGCTGCATTGTGCCAGATTGTCTGTTTGTTTACCTTGCGACTCGGCCAGCCGTTCTTCTGTCCTGTCTTGGTAATCTCGTGTCGTGTCCCGTTTTAGGCTCCAGTGCCTGTTAAGTTTCTTTTGTTTTTTCTCTCTCCTCTCCTGCCCGTTTGCCTGCCGCCCAGACTGCTCTCGCGCTGTTCCTGCCTGCCGCCCAGACTGCTCTCGCGCTGTTCCTGCCTGCCGCCCAGACTGCTCTCGCGCTGTTCCTGCCTGCCGCCCAGACTGCTCTCGCGCTGTTCCTGCCTCGGCTCAGGATCGCCTCGCTGCAGGCCTGCGCTCCTCGCCCACCAGCCGTCTCTCTCGCTGCCGGGCGCTTCGCCCCGCCCACCCGGGCGCTTCGATCTCCGCCACGGGCTTCTTCTTCGGCCTTCCTGATGACCGCACGGGACCGAGCTGCCAGCGCCCCCTGCTGTTTTCTTTGATACTTTTGTCTGACTGCTCTGCCCAGTTGTGTGCAAAGTACTGTTAACTAATAAATTCATTTCTGTTGTATCTGCAACTGAATCTCGTCCTGATCCGTGACAATTATGACTTTTATGAACATTATGATTGTGTGGGTCCCACTTTTGCTGCCAAAACAGCCTAGACCCATCAAGGCATTGAATCCAATAGCCCTGAAGGTGTGCTGTGGTATCTGGAACCAAGAAAGTGAGCAGCAGATCCTTTAAGTCCTGTAAGTTGCGAGGTGGGTCCTCCATGGATCGGACTTGTTTGTTCAGCAGATCCCACAGATGCTCGACTGGATTGAGATCTGGGGAATTTGAAGGCCAAGTCAACATCTCAAACTTGTTGTGCTCCTTAAACATAGTCTGTAACAATGCTTAGGAACTGGACCACGGATCAATGGAAGAAGGTGGTCTGGTCTGGTGAATCACGTTTTCTTTTACATCACGTGGATGGCCGGGTGCATGTGCGTCGCTTATCTGGGGAACACATGGCACCATGATGCACTATGGGAAGAAGGCAAGCTGGCGGAGGCAGTGAGATGCTTTGGGCAATGTTCTGTCGGGAAACCTTGGGTCCTGCCATCCATGTGGATTTTACCTACCTAAGCATTGTTGCAGACCATGTACACCCTTTCATGGAAACGGTATTCCCTGGTGGCTGTGGCCTCTTTCAGCAGGATAATGCGCCCTGCAACAAAGCAATAATGGTTCAGGAATGGTTTGAAGAGCACAACAACTAGTTTGAGGTGTTGACTTGGCCTCCAAATTCCCCAGATCTCAATCCAATCGTGCGTCTGTGGGATGTGCTGAACAAACAAGTCTGATCCATGGAGGACCCACCTCACAACTTACAGGACTTAAAGGATCTGCTGCTAACATATTGGTGCCAGATACCACAGCACACCTACAGGGGCTAGTGGAGTCCATACCTCTATGGGTCAGGGTGGACATGTGGGGGACCAGCACAATATCAGGAAGGTGGTCATAATGTTATGTCTGATCGGTGTATATACAAACTTTTATTTTAGATCCGATTAATAATGATTAATCAATTTAGTTTCAATTATTAAAACTTAAACTTACATAGAACAAAATAAGTTAAATATTTTAAAAGTAATACAATTATATTTTATTTTCATTTAAGTTTTAGTTTTATAATAAACAGAAGCACACACGCATTGTGAACTGAGCTTGCACTGAAGCTCAGCTGTGTTTCTGTGTAAGAGAATGTTACCAAGGCAAAGGCACAGTCCAGTGATGACCCCACAGACACTTGCTCATGCACTCAATAGAGCCATTGATAGATGAAAGGGTGGAAGCAGTGAGCGAGAGAGGGACAGATTTACAACGGCCTGTCAGACAAAGGTGTAGTCACTGATTCAGAGGCATCATGATCGTCTGAGGTCAAACACGCAAGCGCTGTAAAATCTTCCACTCCCTCATCTGTTTATTGTTTGTCTGTTATAAATCTCCTAAAATAAAATTTAGTTTTCTTCTTTCTTCTTGTGTGTGTATATATATATACACTCACCTAAAGGATTATTAGGAACACCATACTAATACTGTGTTTGATCGCCTTCAGAACTGCCTTAATTCTACGTGGCATTGATTCACCAAGGTGCTGAAAGCATTCTTTAGAAATGTTGGCCCATATTGATAGGATAGCATCTTGCGGTTGATGGAGATTTGTGGGATGCACATCCAGGGCATGAAGCTCCTGTTCCACCACATCCCAAAGATGCTCTATTGGGTTGAGATCTGGTGACTGTGGGGGCCATTTTAGTAACTCATTGTCATGTTCAAGAAACCAATTTGAAATGATTTGAGCTTTGTGACATGGTGCATTATCCTGCTGGAAGTAGCCATCAGAGGATGGGTACATGGTGGTAATAAAGGGATGGACATGGTCAGAAACAATGCTCAGGTAGGCCGTGGCATTTAAACGATGCCCAATTGGCACTAAGGGGCCTAAAGTGTGCTAAGAAAACATCCCCCACACCATTACACCACCACCACCAGCCTGCACAGTGGTAACAAGGCATGATGGATCCATGTTTTCATTCTGTTTACGCCAAATTCTGACTCTACCATCTGAATGTCTCAACAGAAATCGAGACTCATCAGACCAGATAAAATAAAAGACAGTCTTCAACTGTCCAATTTTGGTGAGCTTGTGAAAATTGTAGCCTCTTTTTCCTATTTGTAGTGGAGGTGAGTGGTACCCGGTGGGGTCTTCTGCTGTTGTAGCCCATCCGCCTCAAGGTTGTGCGTGTTGTGGCTTCACAAATGCTTTGCTGCATACCTCGGTTGTAACGAGTGGTTATTTCAGTCACAGTTGCTCTTCTATCAGCTTGAATCAGTCGGCCCATTCTCCTCTGACCTCTAGCATCAACAAGGCATTTTCACCCACAGGACTGCCGCATACTGGATGCTTTTCCCTTTTCACACCATTCTTTGTAAACCCTAGAAATGGTTGTGCGTGAAAATCCCAGTAACTGAGCAGATTGTGAAATACTCAGACCGGCCCGTCTGGCACCAACAACCATGCCACGCTCAAAATTGCTTAAATCCCTTTCTTTCCCATTCTGACATTCAGTTTGGAGTTCAGGAGATTGTCTTGACCAGGACCACACCCCTAAATGCATTGAAGCAACTGCCATGTGATTGGTTGATTAGATAATTGCATTAATGAGAAATTGAACAGGTGTTCCTAATAATCCTTTAGGTGAGTGTATATATATATATATATATATATATATATATATATATATATATATATATATATATATATATATATTTACATTTACATTTAGTCATTTAGCAGACACTTTTATCCAAAGCGACTTACAAATGAGAGTAATAGAAACAACCAAGACCAGTCAAGGGCAACAATATGCGCTGTAACAATAAGCGCTGTAACAAGTCTCACGGAATCGAACACAAAACACATAGGACAGTTTTTTTTTTTTTAAATAACAAACAGAAATGAATAGAGTGATAAGTGCTATTCTTTATTGGTCAAGTTCTGCTGGAAAAGAAGTGTCTTGAGATGTTTTTTGAAAATGGCTACAGACTTGGCTGCTCGAACTGAGACAGGCAGGTCATTCCACCAGGTGGGAACGGTCCAAGAAAAGGTCCTAGTGAGGGATTTCATGCCTCTTTGAGATGGCACCACTAGGCGTCCTTCACTTGCAGAACGCAAGCTTCTGGAGGGTGTGTAAGTCTGAGCAAGCGAGTTTAGGTATACTGGTGCAGAGCCTGCGGTTGCTTTGTAGGCGAGCACCAGAGCCTTGAATTTGATATATATATATATAGTAATTATGGTAATATTATGATAATATTTTTTTTATAATTAGCACATTTTATTGTATTTTATTTTATTTATTTTAATCAATGGCTGCATCCCAACCGCCATGACTGCACTAGTCTATATATACTTAACTGGTAACATGAAAGTATATTTTTGAACAAGAAATAAGACATTAAAGCGTTGGTTCACCCAAATACCCCATAATTTACTGGATGGCTTGAGGGTGAGTAAATTATGGGATCATTTTAATTTTTAGTTGAAAAAACAAAATTGATGGCCCCTTGGTATCCATAAATTTAAATTCTAGCAAAATTCATTACCTTGCCGTCAGTGAGAATTCTTGTTCGCAAGCATCCTTTCACAGTTTTTTTCTACCAATGTAGTAGACAAACATAAACTCCTACTCTTGTGTAGGGTTGTGGGAAATGTATTAACTCAAAAAGCATGCATGGATGCATTCCTCAAAAATGACACAATACGCCACCTTTGTCACACTATTTTGCACGCACAATGATCTGGGACACACTAATCCTAATCTCGCGTACTATATAGGACGCATGCGAATTGGGTCGCTGTGCATTTTTCTCCTTCACCATTGCAATAAAGAGTGTTTCCATGGTGACATTTTTTTCTGAATCAAAGCAGCTGTTGTTGTTGTTTTGATAGTGTTATACGTCACATGCTTGTGTGTGGATGTGACAATTCCATGCTGTTCAAACAAGTTTTTAGTGATAAGGTCTCTTACTGACAGCAATTCTGAATGAGGAGTAATCACTGATTCATTGGAAAGAAAAAGTGAGCGGTCGATAAATGTGTGATATGTTTGAACCTGCTTTGAGCAGACGGGAACCAACTCTTTCTTGACGGGATTAACCTGTTTGTGGTTTAGTAGTTGGCACATTATTAGACTCTATGTCTCTTTTGTGAGGAAGTAGGGTCTCAAGCGGTTTACACTCCATTATATCAGATTATTTATATAGGATTAGGGTTTAAAGTGGTTTATTTCCCTTCCTTTGCTTCCTAAAAGATTTAACAGCAAATAGAAATGTCAGACTTTACATTAAAAGTTGCTAAAAGTTGTTTTATTTTGTATATAAAGCATTGCTTTTGCTGTTGCTCATTTGGGGTATATGTGAACAAACCCACAAACCATGAAGCCTAAACTTTTGCTCATTAATCTTCCGCCCAAGAAAAAGGAATACTGTACTAAAATCTAAAATCTACAAACATGTGATCGGTCTAGTCCAATTCCACAAGACAATTATGAACTGGTTCTTTTTTCAATGAATGAAAAACATACAGCGCAACCAGTAAACACTAGAAAAACTGCCTGTGGCTACTTTTCTGCAAAATTGATATCACACTGCTTCTCACACATCTTTCAAAATAAAATATCCAGTGAGTGGCGCTAAAAGTGCGTTTGGTTTTATCCAAAACAGGCACACGTGAATTTGGCAGCATTTATTACACTGGTTGCTGTTCGTATAGCAGCAGTTCGGAAATAAAATGTCCAGTGAGTGGCTCAAAAAGCGCATTTGGTTTTATCCAAAACAGGCGAACGTGAATTTGGTAGCATTTATTACGCTGGTTGCTGTTCGTATAGCAGCAGTTCGGAAATAAAATGTCCAGTGAGTGGTTTTATCCAAAACAGTTGAGCGAGAATTTGGCAGCATTTATTACGCTGGTTGCTGTTCGTATCGCAGCAGTTCGGAAATAAAATGTCCAGTGAGTGGCTCAAAAAGCGCATTTGGTTTTATCCAAAACAGGCGAACGTGAATTTGGCTGCATTTATTACGCTGGTTGCTGTTCGTATAGCAGCAGTTCGGAAATAAAATGTCCAGTGAGTGGCTCAAAAAGCGCATTTGGTTTTATCCAAAACAGGCGAACGTGAATTTGGTAGCATTTATTACGCTGGTTGCTGTTCGTATAGCAGCAGTTCGGAAATAAAATGTCCAGTGAGTGGTTTTATCCAAAACAGTTGAGCGAGAATTTGGCAGCATTTATTACGCTGGTTGCTGTTCGTATCGCAGCAGTTCGGAAATAAAATATCCAGTGATTGGCGCTAAAAATGCGTTTGGTTTTATCCAAAACAGGCGAACGTGAATTTGGTAGCATTTATTACGCTGGTTGCTGTTAAATCGCAGCAGTTCGGAAATAAAATATCCAATGAGTGGCGCTAAAAGCGCATTTGGTTTTATCCAAAACAGGCGAACGTGAATTTGGTAGCATTTATTACGCTGGTTGCTGTTCGTATCGCAGCAGTTCGGAAATAAAATATCCAATGAGTGGCGCTAAAAGCGCATTTGGTTTTATCCAAAACAAGTGAGCGTGAATTTGGTAGCATTTATTACGCTGGTTGCTGTTCGTATCGCAGCAGTTCGGAAATAAAATATCCAATGAGTGGCGCTAAAAGCGCATTTGGTTTTATCCAAAACAGGCGAACGTGAATTTGGTAGCATTTATTACGCTGGTTGCTGTTCGTATCGCAGCAGTTCGGAAATAAAATGTCCAGTGAGTGGCGCTAAAAGCGCATTTGGTTTTATCCAAAACAAGTGAGCGAGAATTTGGTAGCATTTATTACGCTGGTTGCTGTTCGTATCGCAGCAGTTCGGAAATAAAATGTCCAGTGAGTGGCCCTAAAAGTGCGTTTGCTATTATCCAAAACAGGCAAACGTGAATTTGGCAGCATTTATTACGCTGGTTGCTGTTCGTATAGCAGCAGTTCGGAAATAAAATATCCAGTGAGTGGCGCTAAAAGAGCGTTTGGTTTTATACTAAACAAGTGAGCTAGAATTTGGCAGCATTTATTACGCTGGTTGCTGTTCGTATAGCAGCAGTTCGGAAATAAAATATCCAGTGAGTGGCGCTAAAAGAGCGTTTGGTTTTATCCAAAGCAGGCGAGCGAGAATTTGGCAGCATTTATTACGCTGGTTGCTGTTCGTATAGCAGCAGTTCAGAAATAAAATGTCCAGTGAGTGGCGCTAAAAGTGCGTTTGCTATTATTTATTACAGATGAGTGTGAATCTGGCCATGTTCATTACGTTGGTTTTTGTATGTATAGCGGTAGTTCGGAAATGAAATGTCCAGTGAGATAAATGCTAAATCAATCATGCTTGAAAATAACGTAGCACTTACACTAAACTTAACAAGAGCAAATGAGGCAAAAAATTAATTTATTGAAGCAACCGTGCCATTTTAGCTTGCTTCTACAAGTCTTTAATCTCTTTCATTGTGACTCATACCCGTGTGCTCTGCATCACAAGTGCAGTGTTGTGCCAGGTGGGTTACTGAGCAAGTTTAATACGTCAGAAAAGCCACACATATGGAGCTGCTGATGTGATGCAAACACCAACATGTATTAGTGTAAAAATCTTGGACTATGGTAAAAGCATTATGAGATCATAACATAGTATTGCGCGAAAATAATCTTTATTAATTGATGATCTACCCCTCCAATCATAACTTTTCTGAAAAGGGTTTTTTTGCCACTAGTGTCCATTTCAGCTGGAAACTGCAGTGAATTGTATGTACTTTGTTTAGAGTAGGGAGGCACGTGTTTCCAGTGAGTCTGAATTGGAAACCAGTGTAGTCCGACTCTCAAAGGTAACACCGGTTCTTTTTCAGCAAATCAAACACATACAGCGCCTTCCAAGCGTCCTACTCCTGGATGAATGACTCTCACAAGCCGGCTATCCTTTTTGTTAATCACACATTTTTTCCCCCACATACTTATTCATTAAATATACTAAAAGCATTGATAATGGACCTGCTATATAAAAGTTTATCTTTTAAAATATGCCGCATGAAACATCTGTGGTGGAAAGTTTTTGACAATTCATGTGATAGACACAGAGAGAATGATATTTAATTAATCCCTGAGGGTGAACATTCGAACATTCTTCAATACATTTTTGCATAAATATTGCAGGAAAGCCCAGACAGGTCGCTCCCAGATTTAGTTGGATTTTCAGCCGTATAGTTCTTGCCTGAGCTTATCATTTGCTTCATTGTATTCATTTGAGTTTTATGAAAACTTTATGCTGAAGTTTATATATGAGACAATGATGGCTAAACCCAAGGATAAAGTTTGGGCTTTAGAAGCCTTTGAAAGCTCTGAAGGCCGCCTGTAATCTTCCAGATGTTTCTGAGGCGTTTGGCAGCAGCGCAGGAGAACTCATGTGTCATCAAAGGTGCAAGCATTAAGTGCCAGCATTGTTCTGCCCCTCCTGCACCACAAGAAAGAGAAAGAGAGAGAGAAGGAGAGGAGAGGGGATACCCTTTTCAGCATCTGAGTCATGCTGGACAAAGTTGATGCAGAGTTTTCAGAGCCGGAACACCACAGCGGAAAAGGAACGGGAAGACACCTGAGAATTTCAATACAAACAATAACAAACATAGCTCAGGAAGAGCTAACGCTAAAGACGCTAAGTGTGTGTGCGTGTGTGTGTGTGTGTGTGCGTGTGTGTGTGTGTGTGTGTGTGTGTGTGTGTGTGTGTGTGTGCGTGTGTGTGTGTGTGTGCGTGTGTGTGTGTGTGTGTGTGTGTGTGTGTGTGTGTGTGTGTGTGTGCGTGTGTGTGTGTGTGTGTGTGTGTGTGTGCGTGTGTGTGTGTGTGTGTGTGTGTGTGTGTGCGTGTGTGTGTGTGTGTGTGTGTGTGTGTGCGTGTGTGTGTGCGTGTGTGTGTGTGTGTGTGTGTGTGTGTGTGTGTGTGTGTGTGTGTGTGTGTGTGTGTGTGTGTGTGTGTGTGTGCGTGCGTGTGTGTGTGTGTGTGTGTGTGTGTGTGTGTGCGTGCGTGTGTGTGTGTGTGTGTGTGTGTGTTAAACATGAATGAAGAGGAGTGTGAGTACATGGCAGAGGGAAGGAGACAGAGGTGTCAAAAGTACTCGCATTCATTACTCAAGTAGAAGTATAGATACTAGGGTTTAAAAATACTTCTAAAGAAGTTGAAGTATCAACTCAAGCTTTTTACTTAAGTAAAAGTATAAAAGTACTGGTTTTAAAACTACTTAAAGTATAAAAGTAAAAGTAATGTAAGGAGAACAAATGCCATTAAGGACAAAAGCTTAGGCAGGGGCCTACAGTGCATTACAGACAGGGGTCTATAGTGCACTACCCCACCTCCTCAAAAGCATTTTTCTAAAGGCCATAATTACTATAATGTTGTAATAAAATATTAATGTTGAAAAATTTGGGATGCACTAGGCTACCTGTTCAGGCCGCATATATACCCATTGAAAATGAATGCATTTTAGTACAATGCAAATATACCATATATATGTACTGCTGAGCATTAACATGTGTTTCATCAAGCGGAAGATATGATGACTAGTTACCTATATGTATTGTAATGGTGCAAAACATTAAACTTCGGGGCATGTTATCAATTACCTTTTGGAATGTAAATGTAGGCTACATGTGTAATCAGTGTTGCCAGATTGGGTCGACGATTTAGAGCCCTACATTTCTGGCGAGCCGACGGACCCGACTTTTAACGCCCTATGGCCGGGCTTGGGCCAATTTTCATGTCATACCTCAAACGCGGGCCTGGCCGGGCCCTTTTTAGGCTTCTCCTTCATTTTATATTTATTTTAGTAATTAAAAGAAACAGTGAGAGATGTGCTGCACTGGTGGAAACAGCATGAGACCATGATAGGCTATTAGGCGATTATTAGGCGATATAGGCGATTGTCAAAACTGACTCACACAGTGTTCAGAGTCCGGGCTGCGCCAGCAGCAGTATCAGGAGCGTTCACTCAAACAAACCAATTCAAAAGGTGGTCTACAAAACATTTCAGACAAAACTGGACAAGTATAAATGCATCTGGTTGTTTAAACCACATATGTAAATTTCACTCCTGGCAAATTGTTAAAAGATAAACGAGTGAGAGCGTGTTATAGGCTTTTGTAGCCAGATCCGGCAGCGTTACTGCAACATGCGTCGCCACAAATGAGTAGCCTACACTCAACACTCAAACGGCCATAGTGAAACTAAAAATAAGTCTTAGATGCTCAAAAACACATGGCGTGTGTCTCAATCAGCTCCCTAGTTCAGTAGTCAGGGCACTGATCAGGACATAAGTCAATAGGCTGATCCCAGATCAGTGCCCTGACTACTGAACTAGGGATCAGATTGAGACACACTCATAATCATCTTCAATAAAATGAATGAGACTAAATGATCTTACTAGTGCTTAGCTCGCTTTTTGTCATATTGCGGTCTTTGATCTTGAAATGAGATGATTATGAATAAAATGCAGCTCATATCTTTTGGTGAACTGCGCATCGATTTATAGCTATTCATTTCCCGAGAGGTGTAAGGTAAGACAACCAGCATGTTTTATTTTTATTTTATTTGTTTAGAGTGTGTAACTCACTGTCGACAACTGCTTGATTGTCACTTTAAAAAAATAAAACTTTAATTTAAAAAACTAAAAAATATTCAAACATTTTTCTAAATGAACTTAATAAAGAAACTAAACGAAATATAACTACTTTGACATTAAAAACAAAGCTGAACTGTTTCAATGACTGCAGCAGTGTGTCATAAGGAGGATTCAAAAAACAAACTAAACACAGGCTCCAGTCGGACTCGGACCGGGCTAGGGCCTAGAACTGAAGCCCGTGCAGGGCTCAAAGCTCACCAAAATCAGCCCGCTCAAAAAAAAAAAAAAACTTTAACTGGGAAAATAATGTAATATCATTGAATTAGCCACTTTAAGTGCAAAAAGTGCCTAATATAAAAGATCGGAAAAAGCACCGTAATTGACAGGCATTTCACACGTTATTAACACACCACTGCCAAAATGTGCGATACTGTACAATAATCCGCAAATAAAAAAAATAACAATGCGTTTAGCTTTGCTCTGACAAAATGACAGTACATTCGTGAAGTAGAACACTTAGCCCAGTCAAAGCTGAAGAATTGTTGATTCTAACCTCTTTCAGCAGCTGTTGGGGTTGCAGATGTCCTGAGTGTGTATATGATGATGGACAGGAGTCATGATTATATTTATACAGAGTCTTGAGTCACAGGTGTAATCCTCGTTTGAGAGTTGGTTCACTCTCCCACTCTTTACTGTAGATACAGCTTACTGTAGCCTACTTATATATATATGCCACTTTAGCATAGCGATCTCTTGAATATACAGTCAGCTATACGGAGTTATCGCGCTAAAAACCTGGCTGTCATGATCTGAATGAGCGTCTGCCTGCTGATCGCTGATTGGCTGAACGTGCGTGCTCATCCGCGGAACCCGCCCAATCTGGCAACACCGTGAGTGATTTGTGCTCTGAACCATTTGCGGGCGATGGATCTCGTAGTAACCAATAGGGTGTTGGAATGGTATATGTTAACACTTCTTCTCATCCAACCACAGTCAAATTCACACTATCCGGATGACGCGATTTATCTGCATAGTTTTTTTTAACAAACAAGCTAAAAAAAAAAAAAAAAAAAGGCTAGTAAAAAAAAGTAAGGAGTAGAAAGTACAGATAATTGCGCAAAAATGTAAGGAGTAGAAGTAAAAAGTAGGCTGAAAAATAATTACTCCAATAAAGTATAGATACCCAAAATTTCTACTTAAGTAAGGTAACGAAGTATTTGTACTTCGTTACTTGACACCTCTGGAAGGAGAGTATTGTATTTGGAGGAGGATGTCTTTATTCCGTTGCTCCTGATTAAGCAAACATAACTCTCCTGTTACCTGGAAGCTGAGATCCCATAAAGGATGTATGTCCTCTACCCCAAAATAACAATTAGCCAACACTTACTGTACTGTAATCCGACATCATCTCCTGCATTGCTGCTTCCTCCTTCATCTATCTATCTATCTATCTATCTATCTATCTATCTATCTATCTATCTATCTATCTATCTATCTATCTATCTATCTATCTATCTATCTATCTATCTATCTATCTATCTATCAATCTATCTATCTATCTATCTATCTATCTATCTATCTATCTATCTATCTATCTATCTATCTATCTATCTATCTATCTATCTATCTATCTATCTATCTATCTATCTATCTATCTATCTATCTATCTATCTATCTATCTATCTATCTATCTATCCATCCATCCATCCATCCATCCATCCATCCATCCATCCATGTATTCACAATGCTTCACTTTTTCCACATTTTGTTGTTATAGCCTTATTCCAAAATGGATTAATACACATTATTTTTTCCTCAATTCTACAAACAATACCCTGTAAGGACAACATGAAAGAAGTTTGTTTGAAATCAAATGTACATAAGTATTTACAGCCTTTGCTCGATACTTTGTTGAAGCACCTTTGGCATCAATTACAGCCTTATCTTAAAGCCTAATTAAAGTCTTATTGAGTATGATGCTACAAGCTTGGCACACAACTAATTTTGGGCAGTTTCTCCCATTCTTCTTTGCAGGACCTCTCAAGCTCCATCAGGTTGGATGGGGAGCATCAGAGCACAGCCATTTTCAGATATCTCCCAAGATATTCAATCGGGTTCAAGTCTGGGCTCTTGCTGGGCCACTTAAGGACATTCAGAGAGTTGCCCGTAGCCACTCCTTTGTTATCTTGGTTGTGTGCTTGTTGGAAGAGGAACCTTCACCCCAGTCTGAAGTCAAGAGCACTCTGGAGCAGGTTTTCATCAAGGATGTCTCCGTACATTGCTGCATTCATATTTCCCTCAATCCTGACTAGTCTCCCAGTTCCTGCTGTTAAAAAACTTCCCCACAGCATGATGCTGCCACCACCATGCTTCACTGTAGGGATGGTATTGGCCTGGTGATGAGCGGTGCCTGGTTTCCTCCAGACATGAGATGCTTGCCATGCAGGCCAAAGAGTTTCATTCTTTTGGCAAACTTCAGACGGCCTTATACTGAGGAGTGGCTTCCGTCTGGCCCCTCCATATAAGCCTGATTGGTGGAGTTCTGCAGAGATAGTTCTCCTCTCTCCACAGAGAAATGCTGGAACTCTGTCAGAGTGGCCATCTGGTTCTTGGTCACCTCCCTGACTAAGGCCCTTCTCCCCCGATCGCTCAGTTTGGCCGGGCAGCCAGCTCTAGGAAGAGTCCTGGTGGTTCCAATCTCTCGGCTGATGGAGGCCACTGTGCTCATTGGGACCTTGAATGCTGCAGAAATATTTCTGTATCCTTCCCCAGATCTGTGCCTTGATACAATCCTGTCTCGTAGGTCTACAGACAATTTCTTGAACTTCATGGCTTGGACATGCAGTGTTAACTGTGGGACCTTATATAGACAGGTGAATCTATCCAAATCTATCCAAATCTATCTATCTATCTATTTATCTATCTATCTATCTATCTATCTATCTATCTATCTATCTATCTATCTATCTATCTATCTATCTATCTATCTATCTATCTATCTATCTATCTATCTATCTATCTATCTATCTATCTATCTATCTATCTATCTATCTAGATGAATACACAAACAAACATGTTCGCTTAATGTCTAATGACTTGACCTGCTAATACACTAATTGTATGTGATGTTCATCATCCCACCGGTCCTCTGTCGGCAGTTGTTGGTCACATGTTTAGATTGTTCTGGCCTTCCTTTCCAGAGTAAACAAACAATATGTACCACATCAACACCCTTCATTAAAACTCATCAGCTGTGTGCACTTACGCACTCATTGTTTTGAGCAGTAACCTTCACACAGTAATTCTGTCAGCAGAATCATTTATCTACTCGTCTTTATTGCAGCTGTAGGCCCAAACATGCTACCTACACGAACACACTTTCACACTGAAGCCAAATCTTCTTACCTCATCAAAAAATCTGCATTTTTACATACATTTTCATGTCAATATTGTATTTTTGTTTTCAATATTTTGCACCATTTATTGTTATGCAACATTTTTGAACAGAGATGCAATCATTTTCATAAAAAGCAAAGCAAAACCGAAAAATGCTGAATGTACTCTAAGTGTATTTGTGGATGTGAGAGAGAAGAATCGGACAATGATATTTAACTTTCTTCTTAATACACATTTTCCTTTAGTCGAGGAGAGAGAAATCTGTCTGCACCATTTATAAGTCAATAAGTGGAGAAAAAAAACAAGAGAGAGAGAATGACAAGACTCAGCCAAACCCATGCCTCGGCCTGAGGCGGCATCTTTATCATGTGGTTTAGGTAGGAAAGGTGGATTTTCCCATCTCCGAACATAAATATACCTCCATCCACACCTTTTCCACATCCTTCGCTCTCAAATTCTCCTACACACCGCAAACATTATCATATCACGATGGCTGAACACATCTTTCCAGACCTGATGTCACTGGGCGTGAGTGGATGTGTGCGTTTACTGTTCTAGATCGTAGCTTCTGCCCTTTGTTCTTGAACGTTGCTGTTGTATTGGTGTGTGACATCACATACCCTTCACATTTTCCAGCATCTCACTAAAGATACCATGCCAAGCATAAGCACGCACTCACAAAATGGACCATTGTGCATTTCAAAAGAGTTTTGAATATGTCCTTTTTTAATGTTTGATGCCCACATAGGCTAGTGGGACTACAAAGGGCTCCACAGATCTTATGCAAGGCTTTATGCATCTTACAAGGCTCAACTGATCAGAGAACACCTGCGTCTTTATTAAAGCCAAAAAGGAAAGAGACAAAGCAAGAGAAAGAGTGAAAAAAGACATTTCTTAGTAGTCATAATTTTGTATGGACATTCCAATAAATCTATAAGACTTAGCTATTAAGGAACCAAGACCACACACATACTTTCCATGCTTTCCATAGACATAATGATTTTTATACTGTACAAACTGTATATTCTGTCTCCAAACCCTAAACAAAAAAATATTTACCATCATTAATAAGCTGTTTTCCTCATGGCGACCAAAAAATGTTTCCAATGATTCTGTGGTGTGTAAAGTTTTGGAGTTAGACACAAGACAGCAGACGACAGTTCACTTCATCCCCCTGATAAAAAACACAAATAAGCAACCTCTTGTCAAGTGAATCATATAAAATATAAAATAAATATGATGTACACATCACCATGTGCTCTTATTTTCACATGCATGATCATGCATAACATTATGATCACTTTCCTAATATTGTGTTGATCCCACCTCAAAACAGCCCTGACCCCGAGGCATGGACTCCACCAGACCCCTGCTGTGGTATCTGGCACCAAGATGTTAGCAGCAGATCCTTTAAGTCCTGTAAATTCCAGTGGGGCTGGCATTGATCGGACTTGTCTGTTCAGCACATCCCACAGATGCTCAATTGGATTGAGATCTGGGGAATTTGAAGGCCAAGTCAACATCTCAAACTCGTTGTTGTGCTCCTCAAACCATTCCTGAACCATTTTTTCCTTTGTGGCAGGGCGCATTATCCTGCTGAAAGAGGCCACAGCCACCAGAGAATACCGTTTTCCATGAAGACATGGTCTGCAACAATGGTTCGGTAGGTGGGATGTGTCAAAGTAACATCCACATGGATGGCAGGACCCAAGGTTTCCCAGCAGAACATTGCCCAAAGCTTCATACTCCTCCGTCGGCTTCTTCCCATAGTGCATCCTGGTGCCATGTGTTCCCCAAGTAAGCCACACACCTGGCCTTCCACGTGATGTAAAAGAAAACGTGATTCATCATTCCATTCCTCCATGGTCCAGTTCTGATGCTCACGTGCCCACTGTTGGTGCTTTCGGCAGTGGACAGGGGTCAGCATGGGCACCCTGACTGGTTTGCGGCTATGCAGACCCATACACAACAAACTGCGATGCACTGTGTGTTCTGACACCTTTCTATCAGAACCAGCATTAACTTCTTGAGCAATTTGTGTTACAGTAGCTCGTCTGTTTCGGAGCACACGGGTCAGCCTTCGCTCCCCGCGTGCATCAATGAGCCTTAGCCGCCCATGACCCTGTCACCGGTTCACCACTGTTCCTTCCTTGGAGCACTTTTGATAGATACTGACCACAAATAATTACAATAAAGATCAAATAATATAATCAGACAGTCAAAAGAAACCTACCTCTCCCATGTTGCGATGCAAAGGGAAGAGGAGGAGACAGAACAGGAAGTTATGTTGATTTGTGACATCAAAACAATTAAAGGGGAAAGTACTCATTTCGATCAGCTACATCAGGTATAAGTAAATGAACAATTTTGCGTGAATTCTACTAAATAATACATCAAATACATTACCTGAGTCTGTGCGTCTCTCAATTGTGTTTGAAAGCTGCGTCTCTACTAACATCGAAACTGTGAGTTTATCTGCTTCAAGAGCAGTGCCATTAAAACCTAGCTAGTAAGAAATGTCATGTAGCTTTTCAGTTGTTTAAACTATTTTAAAATCATCAGAGCAACGCTGACAACATGTTTTTGTGCGAGTGTGTTTCCGTATCGTGTCTTCATTTGAGTGGGAGAGTGGGAGAAAGAATATGCTTTCCATATATAATAAAACGTAATTTTGAGGCAAAAAACATGGAAACAGTCGTTTTATCTTATTGTTTACTATATTAATTTGCTTGGTTAGTGTCATTGTGGGTTTTGGTTCTTTTGCTGTTGTATGCTGTAAGGACATTAGAAATAATGGAAATCATTTGGCGAAGTGATATGGAACTGTAATGTGGTCAAGACCTGCTGGAACTACTTTAGTCATACGTTTCCCTGAAAAAAATTGCACACCTTAGAATGTTCTTCAACCAATCAGATTCAAGCATTTAACACAGTATAAATTATTATAAACTAAACACAATTTTTACAATATATTTTTTTATGACCTGTAATATACAAATAGTCATTGGTGTTTGAGAACTGACATGATCTGAAGTCAGGACTCAGTGAAGTCCTGCTGCGCGTGTGAACATGCTCTGGCCAGCTACACAAACAGGAAAAGGAATGGACACTGGATGTGTTGGAGACACTTTCTGTCTGGTCACCTGCTGATGAGAGTCTGATTGTTTTTGTCTGTCTGCTTTTGACTACTTTCTCATTCAGTGATCAAATTATCCCATTATAACTTTCACTGGTTAATATCTCCCTCTGTCTTTCCAAGGATCTCTCTTTCCCCCTCTCCCTCTCTCTCTTGAAATGTGTTCCCTGGCAGAAATTCAGTGATGCGTGCAGCAGCATGTCTGATATTAATATCTTGGTAAAATGGAAGTTCCCCTTCATCGGATACCTTCAGAAAGAGGCCAGACTGCCATTTATAGACATTTATTGACCCTCGTTGCTTCCAACAATCAAGAAATTACTGTTTCCAATGGAGAGTCGTATTGGAGAGCGTCTGATGTGTTAAAATATTTATTCTAAATGTCTGCAACTTTTGCAGTATGAACAGAATGTTTTATGAAATCAGTTTTACGTTATAGCCTAGCATGATTGCAAGAGGATGGCTAAAAATGTCCTTAAAGTTGTCATGAAACAGAAGTTGTGATATTATTTTTTTCCCTATTGTGAAAAACGGCTTCTCAAACAAGAAAAATTGTAAAGTGGCCTGATTTTGTCCATCAGTAATTGATTGGATTGTTGGATGGTCGTGGTTTGCTATTGGTCGTTCTCATGTGAGCGACAGGTTGTCCCGCCCTCGCATCAGTAAACAAACATGACATCACTTGAACTTTGTTTGCTTGGCGGCCATTTTGGAAATGAGGGAAGATTAAAATCTCCCAATACAATTAGTCAAGATACGTTTCAACAACATAGGCCATTTAAGAGCAACATTAAAATTTAACAATAGTGAATAGTTACTGCTCTATCTCAAGTTATGATTTTTTTTAAATGCAAAAGTAACACTAAGCTGGTTGTGTACTTGTAGACACTGCCAGTGGGATGATTGTGAATCGCACCGTGTGTTAAAGTCTCTCGCTTTCTTGTAGCTGTGAGTTCAATGAGAGCATTCCTTGAATAGCTCTTTATCCATGTCACTCTCCTTCTCTTTCTCTCTTTCTCTCTTCCTCCTTCTCACACATTAATCAACAATGACAACTGTTAGCTGACTGACATATGGAGCTACTTCTGCATGTCACAAAACAACCTGCTTCCCATTACACACCGCTTTCAATGCTATTCTTAAGTAGTATGATAATACGCTATTCCAAATGCAGTCTATATTTTAGTATAAATGCATTAAGGTGCAGGCACATTTACCATCTGAAGAATTGTCATGGCTGAAATCCAGTCCATTTCAATAGGAATCCATGAGATTGGTAATTTAGTTTGAGGGCGAAAGATTTCCACGCAGATTTCGCTCATGTTGGTCACGTGAATTCATCGTATTGACTAACAGAAAGCTGCTTGGTTTGAAAATGGTGTGGGATTATTTTGAAACCATTTTGATAGTAAATCTCCTTCCAGTTCCTACATGACTGTGCACCGGCACACGAAGCAAGGTCCATAAAGACATGGATGAGCGAGTTTGGTGTGGCAGAAGTTGTCTGGCCTGCAGAGTCCTGACCTCAACCCGACAGAACACTTTTGGGATGAATTAGAGCGGAGACTGCGAGCCATGCCTCATCCAACATCAGTGCCTGACCTCACAAATGCGCTTCTAGAAGAATGGTCAAAAATTAAATCTTGTGGAAAGCCTTCCCAGAAGAGTTGAAGCTGTTATAGCTGCAAAGGGTGGGCCAACTCCATAATTAACCCAACGGATTGAGAATGAGATGTCATTAAAGTTTATGTACATGTAAAGGCTGACATCCCAAAACTTTTGGCAATATAGAGAGTGTGTGTATATATACAACGATCAGGAGTAAAATTATGACCACTGACAGGTGAAGTGAATAACACTGATCACGGCACCTGTTAGTGGGTGGGATATATTAGGCACCAAGTGCACATTTTGCCCTCAAAGTTGATGTGTGAGAAGCAGGAAAACTGGATAAGCGTAAGGATTTGAGCGAGTTTGACAAGGGCCAAATTGTGATGGCTAGACGACTGGGTCAGAGCATCTCCAAAACTGCAGCTCTTGTGAGGCGTTCCTGGCATGCAGTGGTCAGTGTCTATCAAAAGTGCCCCAAGGAAGGAACAGTGGAGAACCGGCGACAGGGTCATGGGCGGCCAAGGCTCATTGATGCACGTGGGGAGCAATCAATCACGATTAATCGATTTGACAGTACTAAATTAAACGTGAAATTTTGAAGTAGAAAGATAATATTTTCTTGTAAACTGTACTATAATAATCTTTATTTAATTCAAAAACAAATTTTACATGTGTGTGAGCTGTGCTTCATACATCGCTAAACTATTGACAAATGGACGTCTTTGCCTGCAAAATTTCATAGAAATTCGACCACACATTAAGTGGTATATTAAGTAACACTTTATTTTGATGGTCCATTTTGTTGACTTTGTCAACTAACTGTCAACAACAAATAACTGTATTAGTAGACCATCTGCTTAATATCTGCTAACTCTTTATCCTTCAACAGACTACTGACTATAATTTTCTTTTCAACTACATGTCAACTTATTGTAACCCTAACCCTACCAATCTACTAATACTTGACTAACACTCTAATGAGAGTTAGTAGACATGTGGGTGCAACGTTACTTATAGTCAACAGAATGCGTTAAAGGGACCATCAAAATAAATTAAAACTGTATATTAAAGCTTGCATCAAATGTTAGCTGAACTAAAGTTGCAGAGGTTTTTAGTTTGCTTTAGGATAAAGGTAGTTTGAGTTAGGGTTAATAAATAAGCAGTGGGCATTTCTTGTTGCTGGGGATTTCAGATAAATGCAGAACTAGGGTTACTAACTCACAACCCTGCCTACTGCATCACACATATCTGACTCCTAGTTCTACCACACGTAAATAGCCATGGGTCATTGTGATCTGCTCCATATATATCTTCTTACGATTGCTTGCCTGAAGCTGGAACATCCCGCTAAGCTGGAAATAAAGACTTGATTTAAACTCATTTGCTAAAAGCATCTGTTCAGGGGAAACATGCACACGTATATGATAAGACATTCGTAGAGACATACAGAACGGACACACTTCAATTCAATTCAAATATATTTGTATAGCGCTTTTCACAATACACATTGTTTCAAAGCAGCTTTACAGAAAGTGCATTTCATAAATGTACATTGAAAAATGTTAGAAAGAGAATGTTAAAGAAAAAGGTTAGAAAAGGTTAATCAATCATGTATTAATTTAGGCCATAACAGCGCTGGTGTTGAGTCGTCTCTTCACAGGCGTTGAGTCATCTCTTCACAGGTGTTGGGGCATCTGAAGTCTCCATGAGTGGCTGGATACAAACTGGAGCTGACCAACTATTTACCTCGGGACTAGTGTCCCGAGATAATAACAGAAAACCAGATGGAAATAATTAGCATAGCAGCTGTTCAGAATATTAATGCTTTTGATCCGATTTAACTGTAGTATAAAAGGTAATTATAATGTGAATGCTTGGCTAAAGAGATGCGTCTTTAATCTAGTTTTAAACTGGGACAGCGAGTCTGAACCTCGAACAATATCAGTTACAGTATTCCAGAGTTTAGGAGCTAAATGTGAAAATGCCCTCCCTCCTTTAGTGGACTTAGATATCCTAGGAACGACCAGAAGCCTCGAGTTTAGTGATCTTAAAGAGCGCGATGGATTGTAGGGCGATAGAAGATCCGTTAAATACACTGGAGCTAAACCATTTAGGGCTTTATAGGTCAGTAGCAATACTTTGTAATTGATACGGAACTTAATAGGTAACCAGTGTAGAGATGATAAAATTGGTGTTATATGATCATATTTTCTTGACCTAGTATGAACTCTAGCAGCTGTGTTTTGGACTAACTGTAGCTTGTTTATTGAGGATTCAGGACAACCAGCTAATAAAGCATTACAGTAATCTAGTCTCGAGGTCATGAATGCATGAACTAACTGTATTCATGACCTCGAGACTAGATTACTGTAATGCTTTATTAGCTGGTTGTCCTGCATCCTCAATAAACAAGCTACACTTATAGTCACCCATGCACCCACAAACACGTTTGTTGGTTGTTCTCTTCACAACCTTGACTAAACGTTTACACTTTTTCTTTACTCAACATATTCACATTTTTTCTCAGTGTGAACCAGAATAACTCAAGTTCTTAATTTTTCTGCCTGGATACGCCCACACTTCCTGTATCGAGCTGGGTGGTGCTGTCACAAAAGGCAACGCCACACCATCTTTGTTCCCTTTTGACACTAAATACCCACTGGAAACAAGAATGCAAGCTATATTTAGTTGGTTTGGCAAAATCTTCATTTTCTGAATAAGAATGTGTAACCAAACTTCCTGTCCATGCTTTATTTAGTGGCTGGTGACTCCAAATGAAAGCAGAACATTTTTAGGGGAATTTTTTTTAAACTAAAAACCAGAGATAGTGTACAGCATTTCCTGTGTTCAATCTCTGTACTTCTGTGAAATAATAGAATAGAATGGGATGGGATGGGATGGGATGAGATATGGTAGGATAGGATAGGATAGGGTAGGGTAGAGTAGAGTAAAGTGGGGTGGGATGGGATGGGATATAATAGAATGGGATAGGATGGGATGGGATGGGATGGGATGGGATGGGATGGGATGGGGTAGAGTCGAGTCGAGTCGAGTAGAGTAGAGTAGATTAGGGTGGGATGGGATGGGATGGGATGGGATGGGATGGGATGGGATGGAATAGAATAGAATGGGATATGATGGGATAGGATGGGATGGGATGGAATAGGGTAGGGTAGGGTGGAGTAGAGTGGGTTGGGATGATGAGATGAGATGAGATGGGATGGAATGGAATAGAATAGAATAGAATAGAATAGGATGGGATGGGATGGAGTAGGGTAGAATAGAATAGAATAGAATAGAATAGAATAGAATAGAATAGAATAGAATAGAATAGAATAGAATAGAATAGAATAGAATAGAATAGAATAGGATGGGATGGGATGGGATGGGATGGGATGGAAAGGAAAGGAAAGGAAAGGAAAGGAATGGAATAGGGTAGGGTAGGGCAGGGCAGGGCAGGGCAGGGTAGGGTAGAGTAGAGTAGAGTAGGGTGGGGTGGGATGGGATGGGATAGAATAGAATGGGATGGGATGGGATGGGATGGGATGGGATGGGATGGGATGGGATGGGGTAGAGTCGAGTAGAGTAGAGTAGAGTAGAGTAGAGTAGGGTAGGATGGGATGGGATGGGATGGAATAGAATAGAATGGGATAGGATAGGATAGGATAGGATAGGATAGGATAGGATAGGATAGGATAGGATAGGATAGGATAGGATAGGATAGGATAGGATGGGATGGGATGGAATAGGGTAGGGTAGGGTAAGGTGGAGTAGAGTGGGTTGGGATGGGATGGAATGGAATAGAATGGAATAGAATAGAATAGAATAGAATAGAATGGGATGGGATGGAGTAGGGTAGAATAGAATAGAATATAATAGAATAGAATAGAAAAGAATAGAATAGAATAAAATAGAATAGAATAGAATAGAATAGAATGGGATGGGATGGGATGGAATGGAATAGAATAGAATAGAATAGAATGGGATGGAGTAGGGTAGAATAGAATAGAATAGAATAGAATAGAATAGAATAGAATAGAATAGAATAGGATAGGATAGGATAGGATAGGATAGGATAGGATAGGATGGGATGGGATGGGATGGGATGGGATGGGATGGGATGGGATGGGATGGGATGGAAAGTAAAGGAATGGAAAGGAAAGGAATGGAATAGGGTAGGGTAGGGTAGGGCAGGGCAGGGCAGGGCAGGGCAGGGTAGAGTAGAGTGGGTTGGGTTGGGTTGGGTTGGGTTGGGTTGGGTTGGGGTGGGATAAGATGGAATAGAATAGAATAGAATAGAATAGAATAGAATAGAATAGAATAGAATAGAATAGAATAGAATAGAATAGAATAGAATAGAATGGACAGGACGGAAAGGAATGGAATGAAATGAAACATAATAAAATAGAATATATCTATAAAAAATACCACAATAAAAACATTAACACAAACTAAAATAAAAGAAAATAGGGATGTCAGTTCAACACATTCATTTAATATGATAATACATCATAAACTTTAAAAAATAATACAATAAAAACATAAGCACAATTACATATCCCTTGAATACATTTTCCTATATCATCTAAAACAGTTCAATAAATGTCAATTGATTCGCAATTTTGTCTATTTACAATAAATTAAAAAAAAAAAAATCAAAAGAAAATACTTATTATATAATATATATTATATTATAGTAATAGCAATATTAACTTTTCTTAATGGGAAATGCTGATGGACAGAAATGATTTTGAAAGTGAATTGAATAAATAAAGAAATAGCACAACTCACTGTGTTTTAAAATACACAAATAGGATTGACAAGGATCTGACACACACACACACACACACACACACATGGCAAAAGACTGTAGGCTGTGAAGGCTAGAGGTGAGGGTGCATTTGCAAAAGATTGTGGAAGTGGCTGTGTGTGTGTGTGTGTGTGTGTGTGTGTGTGTGTGTGTGTGTGTGTGTGTGTGTGTGTGTGTGTGTGTGTGTGTGTGTGTGTGTGTGTGTGTGTGTGTGTGTGTGTGTGTGTGTGTGTGTGTGTGTGTGTGTGTGTGTGTGTGTGTGTGTTTGGGGCGGGGCAGGCAGGTGTTCATTCTTCAAGCCATTAATTAACTTTAACGACGGAAAGCACATCTGTACTAATTGCTGAACACTATTACCCTCTGCCCCATTCCACATTAAAGAAAAGAGTCATCAAGCACAATATGAACTGAATAAATGAGTTAATTCCTGAAGGAAAGTCTCTCACGAAGAAGCCTGAGAAAGGAAAAATTCAATAACATCGAACACTGAAAAATGCTCATAAAACTCACCCTTTATAACACGTCATTCCAGAAAACTGACATTCAGGTAACCAATGTATGATGGGTAAGGGTCTAAAAGGCCCACAATTCAAGAATTCTGGAATTCATTTTGTATTTATTCATTTACATTTCCACGGATGTCAAGGTGCAAAGCTTCATATATCATTTGTCTTTGGCCTAGTGCACTTTTCCTGTGTTGAGATGAAAATTACTGCATTCTTGCTGGAACTTACAAATTACAATTATGATTATTTCTTGTAATTGCAACTTTATATCTTACAATTGTGACTTAATTTCTCATAATGGCAACTGTATTTTTGTAAAATGCAACTTTATATCTCTCATTTGTCTTTACATCTTATAATTGCAACTGTACATCTTACATATGTGACCTAATTTCTCATATTTACAACTTTATTTATTGTAATTGCAACTATATCTCAGTGATTTTACATCTTGTACAATTGCGACTTCATATCTCACAATTATGACTATTTCTTGTATTACAATTTTATATCTTATAATTGTGACTTACTTTCTCATAACTGCAACTTTATTTCAATTGACTATTTCTTGTAATTGCGACTATGTTTTAGAATTGTGACTTAATTTCTCAAAATTGCAACTTTATTTCTTGTAATCACAACTTTATATCTTACAATTGTGACTTAATTTCTAATACTGCATCCTTTTTTCGTGTATTTGCAACTATATCTCACAGTTGTCTTTACATCTTACAATTGCGACTTCAAATCTTACAATTGACTATTTCTTGTAATTGTGACTATATCTTACAATTTAAACTTTATATTTTACAATTATGACTATATCTTAGAATTGGGACTTAATTTCTCCTAATTGCAACATTATATCTCAGTTATCTTTACATCTTACAATTGCAACTACATATCTCACAATTATAACAATTTCTGTAATTGTAACTATATCTTAGAATTGTGACTTAACTTCTCATAAATGCAACTTTATTTCTTGTAGTTGCAATTTTATATCTTACAATACTGACTTAATTTCTCATAATTGCAACTTTATTTCTTGTAATTGCAACTATATCTCAGTTGTCTTTAAAATTTCCAACTGCAACTTCATATCTTCATATTTTTCAATTGACTATTTCTTGTAATTGCAACTGTCTTATGTTTGCAACTTAATTTCTCATAACTGCAACTTTATTTCTTGTAATTGTCACTATATCTCACTACATTTTACAATTGCGACTTCATATCTCACAATTATGACTATTTCTTGTAATTGCAACTTTATATCTCATATCTTAACTTTTTTGCAAGAAAAACTGACTTGCGACTTCATATCACAATTATGACTTTAATTCTCGTAATTACGAGTATATATTTCACTATTTCTACTTTATTTCTCATAATGTGACGTTATATCAAAGTTTTCTCACAGTTGTGACAGTCTCAGAATTGACTATTTTTGTAATCGCAACTTTATATCTCACAATTAAGACTGACTTAATAAAACAAAATTGCTATCGCAACTTTATTTATTTCCTATAGCAATTTATTTAGCAGTTAATTCAAGTCAAGTTGATGAAACGGCTAAAGCTGTTAGTTAAACTTGTCTGAAATCTGTTGTAGCATCTGCTACTACACCATCTGGGACTTTTCTTTGCAGACTATGCAGCGTGCAAAACATTTTAATAGATGTACGTACATACACACTTCACCGTATGTGTGATCATGGGCTGGTTAGCACACAGACGAACATGTTTAAGCAACGAGCGCTGACCTGTGAGCCCTACAGAGGAGTTCTGGGACTGTTAGGGCAAGTCTTTCTCTTTGACTGTACAATATTTATGACAGGAGGACAGTATATGAGAACAAGGGAAAATGAGGGCGGCCAAAGTCCCTGTATTCCCCCAGGTACCATTTTCCTCAACCTCTGAAGGACTTGGAGCAGGAAAGGAGAGAACAGTGGAACGGATGCTCCCAGAGTTTTCATGATTTGAGAGAGAAAGACCCTCCGTGCTCTGGGAATTTCCCCAGAACCTTAAAACACACCTCTCAGATCTTAAGTCGCACATGCCTCCAACACGCAGCCACCTGTGAGCGTTTAAACCTTCATCCAAAACGGTTCAGGGAGGGGACGTTATAAATTACGTATGAATTCTACAATTCTGAAACGGACATGTTCATACTTCCACTTTTGTCTTACGTCTGCCAACAGAAACACAGCAAATCAAAAAAGCGTATTCTCTAAGAGAAAACTTTCCTTTCTATTTTCCACTGAATTCCAGAGCGCCGTCCTCAGATGAATGGGCTGGAATGTTTGGGTTCCTGGGTTAAGTTGGGAGTTGACTGGTTCATTTGTCCACCTGCTTTGACAAACAGTTGGTTATTACAATAAATCGTCCTTAAGAAGATATATCGGTGTGCTATAGTCGCTTTTGACCTCGACATTTTTCACACTCTCAAAATATGTCCACTAATTTCCAATATATAGCACAGAAGAATTCTGTCATTTCTTTCCTTTTTGTCATTGTGTTTAAAGATAAGTGACAGTATAGTGTAAATTATAGTTTGTATACTCATTTTGCTTACTCATTGATAAGATATTGATATTTACCTTGACATTCCTTTGTTTTCTTTTCTCTTCTGTCAATTCTTCTTCTAAGTTTATAACTTCCATGAATCTCCAGTGGTTGCTTTGTCTATATGTGCACAAGCTATTTCTGAAAAATTACAGATATTATACAATTTTGAGCCCAAAACTTTTTTGTCAAACTCATATTGTTGGTATGTGAGTTTCATTGACAGCAGGTGTCAACAGTGCTGAATTACAGCCTGCCTGAGTTTCCACTTCCCATCCAATCTGCCACCATTATCTCTGTGAGAAAGCCTGTGACCCTGAAGCTAACCTTAGCCATAAACTTGGACCAGCTATTCGGCTCATAATTTGTCCAATAAATGCCTCTTTACCTGGGCGTACCCTTGAGCTCTGATTACCTGTGAACATAGCTTGCTCTGGGTTCTCAATTTGTTCAATTACCATCTACCTGTGTTCTCACTTGAGTAGAGAGCGTGTGTACAGATCTGACCCCTGAATATTTGCGGTTGCCCTCCTATTAGCTGTGTACATACCTGTGGGACAATTCCTTTAACAGTGGCCCCGGCTCCTACGGTAAGACTAACCCTTCACTCACAGAAAACACACCTTGGTTTGCCTATTCATCAAGAACCTGACACCATTTCCTCATGCAAAGCTATGTAACCTCCCAAACTTATATAGAAAATGTCTGTATACAAATTCAGCAAGAGCTTGTTAAGGTTGTACTTTTGCAAACACTAACCCAGAAACTATACAATTTCAACATTATTTCTTGCATATTACTAAAGCACCCTTTAAATAACACGAAAAAATACTGCCCTATTTACTTTAGACAAGGCTTTTGTTGGTCAATGGCACAGTCGTTTTGAGTTACCTAAAAATAGCAAAGCGCCAATAATGCGGCTGAACACACCTGGTTTTCAGATTAGCTTTTGCTATTTAAACAACGTGGAGCTGGGTAGACAACATGTTCGCAGGGGGCGGCGCAATCGAAACTTCCACTGTGATTAACAAGTACAAATTGTAAAAAATTATGATGGTACCTCAACTTTTCTCAAAAAACTTCAATTGCATCTTCAAATCTTCAGCATTCTTGTAAATGCAACTTTTTCTCGCGATTGTGACTTTATATTAACAATTAGCAATTAACAATTGCAAATTTATGTCTAAAAATTACAGTTTTATTTCTCATAATTGCCCTTTTATATCTCACAGTTGTGAAGGTATTTTACTGCACAACTTAATTTCTTAATTCCAACTTTTTCTTTCAATTGTTAATTTTTCTCACAATTGGTTCTTTATATTTCACAATTGTGATTGTATTTTTCATTGCAACATTACATCGCAATTGCGACTTTATATCTCACAATTCTTTTTAACTGAATTTTCCGGCTTTCCGTGTTTACACTGTTATGGTAAGGGGCACTATTACACATCTTTTGAAAGAGTACAGAATGTCCAGATCAAAACAGAGACGAAGAAGAAACAGAAACAAGTGATAAAAGCTTTGCTTATGCACAGTGTAGTTTAAAAAAAAAAAAAAAAAAGATTGTTGCTTTTTGTTTAAAATGTTGCTTTTTTATGAAACTTACCCACAGATTATGTTGATAAAAATTAATGTATGAAGCTAGAATAAAACATTTTTTGTCTGTTTTTTTTAACAGAGGTTCTGTTCTTTCTTTTGATATAATGTATGTTCAGATATTCACG
Source organism: Gobiocypris rarus (assembly GCA_023029165.1). Lineage (NCBI taxonomy): Eukaryota > Metazoa > Chordata > Actinopteri > Cypriniformes > Gobionidae > Gobiocypris > Gobiocypris rarus. Next base: position 25,449,450 of record CM040929.1, on the reverse strand, counting down.
CAACAGAATATTCTAGGGGCCATAATTTTTTACACTGAGGTAATTCACATGCATCTAAATTCTGATTGATTTCTTAGCTCATCTTAATGATTTTGATGCATTAATTTCAATATAATTGTGAACTAAACTAACCCCAAGTTAATTTAAACACAAAAGACAAAAGCATTAGACTTGAGTTCTTGAAAATTTTAGTTCTTTAATCATCTTGCATTGAGTGAAAGTCCAGGTGAAAGAGACTTTATTCTAACTTAACCTGTATCTTTTTTCATCTGATTGTGTGTGTGTGTGTGTGTGTGTGTGTGTGTGTGTGTGTGTGTGTGTGTGTGTGTGTGTGTGTGTGTGTGTGTGTGTGTGTGTGTGTGTGTGTGTGTGTGTGTGTGTGTGTGTGTGTGTGTGTGTGGACTGGTAATCCCTACGGTATGGGGACAAAATGTCCCCACAAAGATGGCAATATCAAATTTTTGTCCTTGTGGGGACATTTTTTGGTCCCCATGAGGAAAACATCTTATAAATCACACTAAGTGATGTTTTTGAAAAAGTAAAAATGCAGCATGTCTCCTGTGATGGGTAGGTTTAGGGGCAGGGGCAGTGTAGGGGATAGAAAATACGGTTTGTACAGTATAAAATGCATTACGCCTATGGAATGTCCCCATAAAACATGGAAACACAACGTGTGTGTGTGTGTGTGTGTGTGTGTGTGTGTGTGTGTGTGTGTGTGTGTGTGTGTGTGTGTGTGTGTGTGTGTGTGTGTGTGTGTGTGTGTGTGTGTGTGTGTGTGTGTGTACAAACAAGCACCTTTTGATTGCTAGAGGTTTGTTGCCTGTTCATGCAATGGCCAAAGTGGCGGAAAGCCAGATATGAAGATGTAAGAAAGCTGATATGACAAGCTCAAGCTAGAACAGAGGCTGGAGTGTCCTTTATCAGAGGAGTAGATTTCATGTTGGCTTTGGTTTATCGTGGATTACAAACCACTAATTTAAAGATATCCTTGAAATTTGACCTTAATGTTGCCACACTTTCCAAATCTAAATGAAACAAGAGATCGCTAATAGGAGATTAAACTACACCTCACGGCTTTACCAATCTACAAGACTACAATATCAAACTAAGTTTATTAAAACCACGTATGTTACAGACATGAATAATACCTCAAATCATGTGACAAGGTATACTATTAGTCTTAAAGATGATGTTCACTATTACTAATTCTGGGGACCTGTTACTACAGCTTAAATAAATGCATGGTTGCAAGTTAAAAATCCTAATTTAATGTTTTAATTTAAACTTTTTAAGGGCACCTATTATGCCCCTTTTTACAAGATGTAATATAAGTCTCAGGTGTCCCCAAAATGTGCCTGTGAAGTTTCAGATCAAAATTCCTAACAGATAATTTAATATACCATGTTGAAAATGCCAATTTTGGGGTTGAAGAAAAATGAGCTGTTCAGTGTGTGTTTCCCCTTAAATGCAAATTAGCTGCTGCTCCCCACACGAGAGGGCGGAGCCTACACAGCTCATGAACACTAGAACACGCAAATGAAAACTGAAACAAGATATCTGTTTGTTTTGATGATCATATCTATCGCAGACACGTTCATGTGACATAGCAGTTCTTCATCATCATGAAATATTATCATCTGCATGCGTTTTAAAGCCTTATCGCTCTCAACTTGAACACACACACATGCTCCTGTCGCATGCGCACAGAGCTGGATGTCAGCACATCCGTGAGTAGTCAATTAAACTAGTTCCCTTGCATATGTTATTGCGATTAAACTACCAAATGCTCATAGGGTAATGTCAGAAACACACAAAGTTCAGATGAAAACAGTTGGTTGTGCCTGAGCACGTATGCAGTTACTATAGGGATGCAACAATACAGTTAGTCCACGGTTCAATACATACCTCGGTTTTTAACCACGGTTTTTTTACTAAAAAAAAAAAAACTTTTTTACACATTCCTAGTGTATTGGATAATATATATATAAGATTTACACTGGCACCTCAGAGCTGTACAGAAGCATTTAAGTATGAAATTGAATGAATAAATGTAAAAAATAAAACACTACATAGACTTCAATATAAAATATACATTGATTCTTATTAAAGCTACTGTATTAGTTTTTCAGTCAAGATCAGTGGTTGATTTTCTCTTTGACTTTTGTTGTTGTATTAACATTAAAGGGATTTTTCACTCAAAAATTAAAATTCGGACATCGAGAAATGAATACAGGTTTGAAACAACATTAGAGTGAGTAAATAATGGCCTCATTTTAGAGGTGAACTGTCCCTTTAAGGACCGCAAGTTCACTTAGGCTGCCCTGTTGTCAATTTAAGACCTGAGTGCATTTAATATAGAGACACGATTGTGATTTTACTTTCACTTTAGGCATAACCGACTGTGTTTATGTTAACCTTGTGTGTATTTGACAGTAAGACGACTTAGTCCCGTAATCACGTGTTTGACAGGCGTTTAGTGCTCGCGCTCTGAAAAGCGCATGTTAAAACAGTGCACGCGAATGAAACCGGCAAGGCTTTAAAACGCATGCATATGATGAACTTTGGTGATTGTGAATAACTATAGTGTCCCGTGAGTATAACTCTACCACTAACCTGTGATGTGAATGTATGTCTCGTTGTTCGGTATGTTGGGATGGAGGCAAATTATAGAATGTGTGGAAAAATAATTTATTAAATGTGAAACAAAAAAAACACAATTCACAAGCGCGTATTGAACCGTGAATGCATTACCGAACGGTTCAATATTATATTGAGAATTGTGGCATCCCTAGCAGTTACAAATATCTCGTGTGTATATCAGATTCATCTCTCGTTACTAAAGTGAAAGCGGTTTAATACAGTATGTATTGCTCTATCTGCTGTTAAAATGAACTGAACAACAGAATATCACTCACTGCTCTTGACAGACTGAACTTTAGTGCATAAGAACACATTTCTTACTTGAATGCTGCTGTTAATGCTCTGGCGAGGAGATAAACATGGAGGACTGTGAACAGCTCAGCTACAGCTCTCTGAAGGAGGGGTCTGTGCTAGTATGTCAGTGTCCATCAACACGTGTGGGCGGGGCCTCTGCAGTGCAACGTCAAACTGCAGGAATCTGGAAATGGCTTGTTCTGAGACACTGCTTATGATTTATGGGGATAAAAAAAATGGAGTGGGTGGATTTTTACCATTATAGGGTGGTTGTGTACACACTGCCAACACACATTTATGTTCAAACACCTTATAAAAGTGAATTTTGCATAATAGGTGCCCTTTTATTTGCAAACATTTTGAGTTCTGTTGACACAATTATGTTGATCATTACATCAACTTAATACTGTCTGTAATTTAAACTTGAAATTTTTGCGTTAATTGGCTTTTTCGGTTCTGCCACTGCCACTGCCTCAGAAGACACAGTAGTCCAGCGCGGCGGCTAGACACGTTGTAATAAATTATACATACTAACTATATAAACCCCTCAATGTTGTGGTTGTTGTTGTTGTTGTCTATGGCATATTCCTACTAACCTGAAAAAAAAGCAATGCAGATTCCAGATTCCAATTCCAGAAAACGAAAGAGTGGCGACACACACATCAGATCTGAACAGTTGCTGTATTTGGACTGATAGTGTGAATGTAGCCAAAGAGACTATGGTGAGGCAGGACAGCAACAGAGGAGATACGATCTCTGGAAATTCACCCCTAGATGACCAACACTGTGAGGTCACTCTGTGGAAAATGACATTAAGTTTCTGTTTTAAAAGAGGAAGCTAAGGAGGGCTGTATTTATAGGGCCTGCATAAATATTTGAGTGTGGAAATTGTAATGGTATTCTGGTTCTAATACTGTGGGTGTAATACTAAAAACAGCATTGGCATGGAAAGACCATCAATGATCACAATTAATCTATTTATCTGACCAAGAGGGGCATTTAGGTAAAGGGTGGGCAGCATATGGGTGGAACATTAATTGATAAGGGTTCATTTAGATAGTGAGAGGAAGTGAAGCTTCAGCAATCATCATCCTGTATATTTAAGCCCTGAGTTCTCCTCTGTTCTTTGTCTTGTGTTAATTTAGTTGTGTTTTTGTATTGTCCTTCCTGGATTATTAAATACTGTTTTAATTCTTCATTATGTATTGTTAATTTCTGATTTTGGATTTACTACTGCAACGCCTGACAGAACACAAGACCATAAGACATAATCGCTTACCAAGAGTCCAGCTGCTTTGTTTAGAAAAGAGGAGTGCCTCGAGAACCACAACCATGGATTTCTCTATCTAGTGAGAGAACAAACTTCTCCAATCACTCCTTCTACGTATTTTATTACACTAGTTTGAAAGAGCGCACAAAGGCTTGCCTTCCGTGTCTTGGTCCTTGGGGAACATTTGCTGAGTTTGTGGAGTGGGTGCTGGTGAACTGCGAATAACCTTACGCCATCTGTCTCGTCGAAGAAGTCGTTATTAGCCCTGCTCCAAATCCACAGGCCAGCCAGCCAGGCCACCCCCCTACATGGAGAAAAAGCCAGAGCCCACCGCAGGCAGAGGGCTTGAGCCTACCGCTTTGCACAAGCCAGAGTCTGAAAGGAGGACCCGAAGCCTTAGCCTCACGAAACGTCTGACCAGGTGCATAAATGGTGCGGTTAAATGGCATGGACTTCAAGCTGGGCTGGTCCTACACAGCTTGAAGTCTCCTGTGTTTCCAGAGTTCCCACCCAGTCTCCCTCTCCTGCCTCCTCTTCCAGAATTAGCCAGTTCTTCGGCTCTGCCTCCACTGGTTCACTTCAGCCCCTTGGCTCCTCCTCTGACACTGGCTCTGCCTCCAGCTGCTGATCCTGTCACTCCACCTCAGTCTGCTGACCTGTCGGCTCCTCCTTGGCCCTCCTCCCTCCCACCCTCGGCTCCACCAGATACCATCGTCCTTATGGCTCCACCGGGCTCCCTTGTCCCTCCGGCATCGCCTTGGTCCACTGTGATCTGTCTCTTCACCCCTTTGGCTCCGTCTTGCTCTGCCTACCCTCCGACTCTACCTTGGCCCTCAGTCCCATTAGCTCCACCTCAGTCCTCAGGAACACTGGCTCCACCTCAGACGTCTGTCGCTGGGGCTCTGCCTTGGCCACAAGGACCATTGGTGTTGCCCCAGTCCCACCTGCACTCTGTCTCTTCACCCCTTTGGCTCTGTCTTGCACCGCCTTCCCTCCGGCTCCACCTTGGCCCTCAGTCCCAGTGGTTCCACCTCAGTCCTCAGGGGTTCATTGTCATGCTCAGTTTCATTGTCTTGTTTAGTTTCTTTGTGAATGTCACTGCCTGAGTTCTCATTTGTTACTTTGGTTCTTGATTAATTCTCACCTGTTCTCCATCCTGTTAATCATCATCCTGTGTATTTAAGCCTTGAGTTCTCTGTTCTTTGTCTTTTGTTGAAGTTATGTTTGTTGTGTTTTTGTGTCACCCTTCCTGGATTATTAAATACTGTGTTTATTGTTCATTGTGCATTTCTGATTTCTGATTTTCTGAACACCTGACACCTTTGGTAGAGCAATAAACAACAAAAAGACTGGTAAATTTAAGGAACGAAAACGATTAAGCGAACTACTAATTATGGATGTTTTCTTGCAGACAGCTGCTGTAGTAATGATTCTGTCCAGGTCAGCGTGAGGAATACAGTAAAGCTCTGTGGCTTTCTATGACCATTTGGGTCAAGTCCAAAACCTCAGGTCCACATTAACACTAGTTAGAGGGAAAAAAACATCAGCACAGCTTCCTGTTTTCTCCTCCAGCCTGGAACGGTGATTCCCTTATGACCTGCTGCTATGATGATCACATACAAACACCTAAACACAGTGTCACATTGAGAAGAGTTGGCCGTTAGCAACCGATCGCATAGCGTTTCATTCACCTGGCTCTCCGCTCTCTCCTTGACCTCCAGTTCACCATCATCAAACTATCCATCCTTCCATCTATCTGTTCGCACTCGTTACCAGATCCTCATATCCTCTGGCTGTCTTCATCTGCTATTATACTCATTGCATTAGTCTTCCCTCGTGCAGCTGCTATTCGCTAGCTCATTGTGATGTTTGTATATTTAGCTGCTGCGTTCATTTCCTCTGCTGTTGACTCGGGAAAACACATACAATGCACAAACAGATGCCCCCCCACTTGCTCCCACCCGTCCTTTTTGCAATTTCTCTTTACAGACCCCCTCCCTCCCTCCGCTCCCCCTGCCACCCTTCGGCTTTAAAAGAAGTGGGTTGAGAACGAAAGCAGAGCGAACTTCACAGCATGGAGGCCATGAGCTCGCCATTGTTCAGCCAAAACTCCCAGACAATCAGGAGATCAAGCCTGAAATTCCCCACCAGTTCTTGTATCCTTCAGATTTGCAATTCTGTTCCCACCACAAATAATAAAATAAATCTACTTAAAACTTTTATCATTATAACTATTATAATTATTATGTAATTATAGTAATTTTTCATTTAATAATTATTATACCTGATTATATTTTAAATATAAATTTTATTTTATTATTCATATTGTTACTATTATTGTGTGTTGTTGTTAAAATATAACAATATTTTTATTATTAATAATAATAATTTTGTTATCTTTTAATTTAACTAAACCAACAATCATAATTATAATTTATTATAATTATAACCGAACATTATTATTATTATTAAATACAAATGTAACACCAGTAAAATTATTATTAAACAATAAGTTATTTAATAATAATAATAATGATGATGATGGTGACGATGATGATGATTGTTATTATTATTATTATTATTATTATTATTATCTTGTTGTTTAATAACAGCAACAATAATCATGATAATATTAGTAGTAGAAGCAGTAGTATTAGTATTGTTTAATAAAAATCTAACATTATTATTATATTTTTATTTAATAATATCAATTGTCAACATTATTATTACTAATATTGTTGTTGTTAAATGCAAATATTACTATGATTCTCTTTTTATTAACAGCATTATCTTTATTGTTAACAATAATAATAATAATAATAATAATAATCATTATTATTATTATTATTATTAAATCTAAGATTTTTGCCTGCCGAATTATAAAACTGGCTAAAAAAATTATAAATTCACATAGAAGAAAGGACCTGCTCTCAAGCAGGCTAAGTAAACTACACTCGCATTTTATTATAATATTTTTTGTTTTTGGTTATGCAATCATAATCGATTATCATTGTCATATTCATTGTGCTTTGTCGTATTCATTATGAGATATTAGCTATAAATGTTGCATTTGTGTCCTCAATCCTGCCTAACTCTTCATACTAAAGCATCTCTGCAGCAGACCCTCCCTCTGCTTTCAGATTGGATTTCACTGAAAAATTCCTTGAAAAACTTGGATTCTTCCAGTGACCTCTGTTGAGACAGAAGGAAAGGCAGAAAACGACCGCTGGCGGGGTGGAGGGCGGTTGGGGAGCGGCAGGAGCCGTTCTTCAAAGCCTGCATGCTGAATTGAGGAATTTTGGCTGGCCATCTAATGGAGGTCGAAAATTGGCTTTATCAATCAAATCAGACAACCAGACAGGACTTAATCTGCACAGAGAGAAGCAGTGACACACCAGGTCTGACTGCCTGCCGCCCACTTTCACCCTGTCTGCACAGGACAGACATTATAACACTCTCACATTGCGTGTCACAAGTGACTAATGCTGTTTTTCAGATGTTCTTATCTTAATGACATCACCTTATATTTGTTTTTGCATGACTATATACTACATTACAGTACACCATAACAATATTGTAACTCCTAGTTGACAATACACCAGTAAAGGTCACCTGAGGTCAGGTGCAAGTTTCTCTCCAGCTATGCAAGTGGCATTCAGCACAGATTTTGTGATCATGTTTTAGGGTACATTTACACAATGATGAGCTAAAAACGGAACAGTTTTTCCTTCGCGTTTTTCACGTACAGACGACAACATTGTCAAAATGATCCCCGTTCAGATCGGTTAAAACGACTAAAATCGCTGTATTATTCATGCCAGGCCAGTAGGTGGCGATATCACTTGGTAAAGAGACACTATAATGCGCATGACATCATCGTTTTCACAAATTCCTGTTTTTGTTGTTTACATTTTGTTGATAACGCTATCATTTTCAAAAACGTATGTTTTCAGGCCCCCAAAGCGCCGTTGTCATGAAAATGAAAAGCCAAAACGCATAAGAACTTTTACGAAGTACACTTTTATAACTTATTACAGAAATAATATACTTAAGTGTGAACAGCATGTAATGTTTTTGGACACTTAATTGCATTTTATTCACAATTAAATGAAAATTTATTTTAATTTAAAATGCTTTTTTACCCATTTAAGTAAGGACTTAAGTACGTCTTTAAATGTAACTTCTTAATTATGTCTATTGTCTTAGAAATATGGTTATGATCTACAGTATGTACTGACAAGCATTTACAGTAAACTAAAATATACTTTAATGTAATTTCTATTGAAACTGCGAAATGATGAAGCTGTAATTGTGAACATTTAAAATATATTAACTTTAAACATAATATCGAATAACATTTGTTGATATGTTATGTTAGTCAACGCATCAAGCACAAAATATTAAAGCCATGATTTCAAATGTGCTTTAACGCACAACGTTTGGTAACACTTTATTTTACTGCATCTTTTTACACATTTTACATTTAGTTACTATAGTAATAACGGTAACACTTTATTTTACAGTGTCATTGTTACATGTGTCACATGTAGTTACTATAGTGATAACTGTTAATTATGCATATTACATGCAACTAACCCTCAACCAAACCAAACCCTAATCCTTACCCTATAGTAAGTAGGGTTACACTTTATTTTAAGGTCTCATCGTTACAGTGTAATTATATATTTAAGTACTGTGTAATATTGCTTAACAACACACTTACTATAGGGTTAGAGTATGATTAGGGTTAGTTGCATGTAATTATGCATAATTTACTGTTATTACTATGGTAAGTACATGTAACATGACACTGTAAAATAAAGTGATACCGTAAGTAGTTACTTAATATTACTCAGTACTTAAATATACAGTGCAACAAAGACATCTTAAAATAAAGTGTAACTGTAATAACAGTCAATTATGCATAGTTACAAGTAACTAACCCTAAACCAAACCTTAACCCTAACTACACTGAACAAAATTATAAAGCGCAACACTTTTGTTTTTGCCCACATTTTTCATGAGCTTAACTCAAAGATCTAAGACTTTTTTTCAATGTACACAAAAGCCCTATTTCTCTCAAATATTGTTCACAAATCGGTCTAAATCTGTGTTAGTGAGCACTTCTCCTTTGCCGAGATAATCCGTCCACCTCACAGGTGTGGCATATCAAGATTCAAATCAAGAAAATGAAGGCTATATAAATTCCTTATTCATTCATTCATTTTGTGGGACTGTGCAATTTGCATGCTGACTGCAGGAATGTCCACCAGAGCTGTTGCCCGTGAACTGAACGATCATTTCTCTAACATAAGCCGTCTCCAAAGGCGTTTCAGAGAATTTGGCAGTACATCCAACTGACCTCACTACCGCAGACCACGTGTAACCACACCAGCCCAGGACCTCCACATCCAGCATCTTCACCTCCAAGATCCTCTGAGACCAGCCACCCGGACAGGTGACATCTTGATATGCCACACCTGTGAGGTGGATGGATTATCTCGGCAAAGGAGAAGTGCTCACTAACACACATTTAGACAGATTTGTGAACGATATTTGAGAGAAATAGGCCTTTTGTGTACATAGAAAAAGTCTTAGATCTTTGAGTCCAGCTCATGAAAAATGGGGGCCAAAACAAATGTAGCATTTACACTCTAAAAAATTCAGGGTAAAAAACAACCCAATGCAGGGTCAAATATGGACTAACCCAGCACCTGTGTTGTTTTAACTCAGCGATTGGGTTGTCTTAAGCAAATATTTAACCCAACCACTGGGTTAAAACAACCCATTTGCTGGGTTTGTCCATATTTGACCCAACATTGGGTTAAAACAACCCAGCATTTTTTAGAGTGTATAATTTTGTTCAGTGTACAAAGTAAGTACATGTAGTCAGTTACTATTAATTACTTAATTATATAATTACACTGTAACAAGGGCACCTTCAAATAAAGTGTAACCCTTTATTTTTAAGGTGTCCTGCTTACCGTGTAATTATACATTTAAGTAATGAGTACTAATAATTAAGTACATGCACTGACTATATAGGGTTATGTTTAGTTTAGAGTTAGTTACATGAAATTATGCATAATGTTCTTTTATTACTATAGCAACCACATGTAACGTGTAACAAAGACGCTGTAAAATAAAGTGTTTCAGAACATAGTCATGAAAGTGTACATTTATTTCATTGATATTATATATTTTGTTAAATATACTCTGCAGATTTGAAGTACGCGACAAGTGCACATTCAACACAACTAAGCGCACTTCTTTTCACAAGGGCTAAGCAAGCGGCATGTGCAAACAAACATCATTATCACGCAATTCACTCTAGGATAATTCTCTGCACTGCAGTCCACTTGATCCGTCCACTGTAAAGAACCGTCATTTTTTGTGTCAAAGTTGAGGTGATCAGTAACTCCTGCAGCTCACAATAACGTGTGTCATGTCAATCACTCGCTGCATGCGGATAGAAAAGGTCAGCAGGTTTATAAATAGCCCCCTAGAGACGCTCAAACGCCCGTGTCACTTCCTGCTGCTGCAGCAAAGGGGGCCGCCGTGTCCCGGTGACCTCCGACCTCCTGATGTACGATATTCCCTAAAAAAAGCGGAAAGGCTTGCAAACATCGTACATACAGTGAGATGGCAGACAGGTGGAGGATTTCTGGCTTTAACTTTCAGACCTTCTGAAGGAAACCTTCTAATACATTAAGACCAAGGACGATAACTAAAACGATAAAGATACAGTCTCAAAAATCATTCTTAAAATGAAAGAATAGCAGAGTCCACACCAAAACTATAAGGATGATAGCACAGACAGGAATAATTTCATTGGAATCACATTAAAAAAAAAAAAATTCCCAGCTGATCAATGATAAAAAATACATTGACAGCCAATCAGAATTCATCCTTTCAAAGTGCAAGGCAAATATAACTGCAGCTCACACTTTAATAAACAGAACGGTATTGTGAGCTCGTGTGGACGCTAATATAGTTATAGTTATACATATCTTTATAGTTATCGGTCTTGGTGTGATCGGGCCTTTGGTCTCTCTAGAGATGACTTCAGTTTTTATGATGTCATCTTTCGACTGGAAATCATAAGTCGTTTTGCTGATTCATTTCACTTTTTCGTTTCTCTGTTGGGCAATATTTATGTCTAAAAATATATATATGGTAACACACATCATCAAACTAATGTTTTCCCAGGATCTTATCGGATATTCTCACGAAGCTTGACAAAATTGTGAATGAGTCATATTTCCAAATCAAACGATATATATGCATATGCATTCTTCTTTTTGTTTAATTAAATGTGAAAAATAAAAAAATATTATTAAGAGTACTAATAGTAATGATACTCAAATTATTATTAATACTAATAGTAATACTAAAACTACTACTACTAATAATAATTAATATAATTATTATTATTATTATTTGTAGTAGTATTAACACTAATGATAATAACAATACTATTAGTATTCATAATAATAATGTTTTTATTATTTTATGTAGTAGTATTAATATTAATAATAACAACACGGTTGGTATTCATAATTATAATGTTATTATTATTATAATATGTAGTAGTATTGACATTAATAATACTATTAGTATTCATAATAATAATGTTATTATTATTACATGTAGTATTATTATTATTATTATTAATAATAATAATAATAATAACAATAATAATAATGTTGGTATTCATATTAATAATGTTATTATTATTATTAATAATAATATTAATAACAACATCACTATTAGTGTTATTAATCCTACTACCAATAATAATAATAACAATACTACTAGTATTCATAATAATAATGTTATTATTATTTTATGTAGTAGTATTAATATGAATAATAACAACACGGTTGGTATTCATATTAATAATGTTATTATTATTATAATATGTAGTAGTATTGACATTAATAATACTATTAGTATTCATAATAATAATGTTATTATTATTACATGTAGTATTATTATTAATAATAATAATAATAATAATAATAACAATAATAATAACAATAATAATAATGTTGGTATTCATATTAATAATGTTATTATTATTATTATTAATAATAATATTAATATTAATAACAACATCACTATTAGTGTTATTAATCCTACTACCAATAATAATAACAATACTACTAGTATTCATAATAATAATGTTATTATTATTTTATGTAGTAGTATTAATATGAATAATAACAACACGGTTGGTATTCATATTAATAATGTTATTATTATTATAATATGTAGTAGTATTGACATTAATAATACTATTAGTATTCATAATAATAATAATGTTATTATTATTACATGTAGTAGTATTAATAATAATATAATAATAATAATAATAATAATAATAATAATAATAATAATAATAATGTTGGTATTCATATTAATAATGTTATTATTATTATAATATATAGTAGTATTGACACTAATAATACTATTAGTATTCATAATAATAATGTTATTATTATTACGTGTAGTAGTATTAATAATAATAATAATAATAATAATAATGTTGGTATTCATATTAATAATGTTATTATTATTATTATGATTATTAATATTAATATTAATAACAACATCACTATTAGTGTTATTAATCCTACTACCAATAATAATAACAATACTATTAGTATTCATAATAATAATGGTATTATTATATGTAATAATATTAATATTAATAATAATAGCATTATTACAACATCAATATACAATATTATATAATAATAATAATAATAATAATAATAATAATAATAATAATAATAATAATAATAATAATAAACAATAATAATAATATTACTAATAATAATATTGTTTATTATATTATTTTGTTAATTTATTTATATATGTTATTTATATTGAAGATCATAATTCACCTCAAATTAAAGGGGAAAAATCTTTCATAAAGAAAATGTATTCTGTTAGACTTATTTGGGTTTGTGACATATATTATACATGTATACAATTATTTAATTGTCTGAAAATGAAGTATAAAATAATGTCACAATGATTACTAATTGATCATTTTATTTTAAATCAGCATTTAATGCAGTACAACAAATTCTAACATGGGTGCAACAACACTTGACACTTTACAAATTAAATAATATATCACTTTGTGTGTGTGAGATGAGACATTTTCAGATTATAGTCCTAAGAATTTGTGAAGGAAGTGTGCTTAATGACCCAAACACATTCCTGGCAGGTTTCATGAGTTTCGGGCATATATATGTTACCGATTACAGTGTCGACATCATCATCATCATCAATTTGCATTGTCCAGTGCAGCGTGACTTCCCAGTTCACAACTATTTGCTATAACTTCCAGTGAAACAAGACAGAACAGGTGGCTGTGGGGAAACTGTTGCCTTTTTTTTCCAAATAAAAGTCGCACTTTGAGAATGTCAGGTCATGTATGAAGAGCCACCCTCATCCGAGGAAAATCATTCCTAATCATTTGCCTTATATGGAAGCATCAGTCCAGCCTTGAAGGCACAGAGAGCCAATCAGAACGCAGGGGGCGGGGTTTGTTTTTTAAGGCTGAAGCCAGAGCGAAGTGCAGCAGCGGGGCATTAAAGCACCTGAGAAACACGCTATAGCAAGCACAACTGCACGAGCGCGCGCTGCTGCTATAGGGAAAGTTGCACACTTGCAGCGCTGGAATAGTTACACATGGGCTATTTTCTGGAGTCAACCGGACATGTTTTGCTTGGATATTTTAAACTGAAGAGTGGATTTTTTCTGTGTTTGTTTTTCCTTTCAAGTATATCATTAATATGCGATTCTTAACGGATCGGTGACTTGAACACTTTATTTCCACACTGGATACGGCGTTAAATGTCAAACGGGATCAGCTGGCACGGTGTTCAAAGTGACTCAACCCCTCTGGAATAAACTTTCCTGCAGCTGCGAGTGTGTGTGTGTGTGCGTGTGTGTGTTTGACACAGAGAGAGAGACAGTTGGATGTGCGCGCATGATGAGCTCGCGGCTTCTGCTGCTGGTGCTCGCGGCGCTCGCAGCGTGCCTGCGGTCTGGTCGCGCGCAGGTAAGCTTCACCTGATTGACGTCACGCTCGGTTTCTCTGTCTCTGCGGGAGTTTAATTTATATGTCTCGTTTGACAATAGCCGCATTCACGGCGCACTCTTTACTGTCTTGATTTCGGGGATGAAATTTAAGCAAACTGTAACAAATTCCCTCATTAACAATGCCTGACTGCGTATTGGCCCCGAAGTGGAGGGCCCCCACCCTCCAGGACCCCGATAACAGAAGCTATGCTAGATTTGATGCTTAATCTATCTGTATTTGTTTATGTCTGCAATTCTAAACTCAAACAAAGCCACAGTTAGTGTTGCCAGCATTAATGTGCATTGGATGGATTCCCAGATGCACCACTGCCAAAACACATCACTCAGTCCAAGAGCATCACTGTCACTGCTTCAACCCCAATTATGTTGTTCATTTAACACTACAGTACGCCTTTAGCCGTATTAAAATAGTGCTATGAGTTCCTATAGAAGGTTCTCTTAAAAAAAAAAAATGTTAAGGTTATAAAAGGTTCTTTTTTCTTTCAGTAATGCCATTTTTAGTTCCCCAAAGAACCCTTCAGCGATCCGTTCTTTCTGTGAAGGTTCCATGGATGTTAAAAGTTCTCGATGGAACTTTAAAGAAATTGTATTTTCCAGACTATGAAAAGTCGTGTCAATCAAGTCAAATCATTTTTCTACAACTTGGTCAAAAGTATTTTCAACGAATCAGATTCACAAATCCGTCTAAATGATTCATTAGCGAGTCACGACTGAACATTTTCTTTTTTTAGTAGTCCAAGTCAGGGACATTCATTGGTGTGGGAATCTTGGTAATAATAAAAAATAAAACCGTATATATCAGTTGATATTTGGCTGCCTCATCAATGGATAGCACATGTATATGTCCGGATCGGATTCAGAATGATGATCAAAACACAGATGGAGTAGATCGAGTCCATCGACACCCACTAAACTTAAACAGTCATATAGCTCGTCCTCGGTTCAACATTTAATTCGGTAACGTTAGGCAGTTTTGACTTATATGTGCATAAGCAATGCTTCTATGGTCCTGTCCCTAAAGACACGCTCTTCACTTTCGGTCTTGTGGACTTACAATGGCTGCTGTATATGTGTGTCCGTTAAGTCCATAAGACAATAGGGTGTCCCGTTTGTCATTTGAGGTTTCAGAAGGGTGCTCGTGAGGGCCCCTTTGCGGTCGATATGCGCCTCCGATGCACACTTTTGCTAAACTTGCACTGAAGCGAGCTCCCTAGCAGACTTCTTCCCGACAGTAAAATTCATAGGAAGACCGCAAGTGTTTAGGGGTGCCATTCGGGGCATCGCTTGTTTCTGCTTCTTTTTTACATGTGTTTTGTTCCCAAGATTTTGTACTCTTTCAGAAGATGCGTAAAAGCGCCCCCACTGCATGTCCGAGGCTGTGTGTCCAGCAAAGTATATTTAGTATCTGTATCTATATCTAGTATCTGATTTTCGCAAATAGTTCGTTTCTGAATATAAAAAATGACGACACAATGTAACTTGCATGCTCTGGCACTTCATTTGGACGAGGAGATGTGCTTCTTTTTGTTGTTTGTTATCGTTGTACAAGCAGGATGTTGCGATTGGTCGCTGTGACATTTGTCCCACCCCTCCTCCACTTTGATTGGATGGCTGGGTAAAAAGTGACAGTGATGAGTGCTGCGTTTAACCCAAAGTTTTACATTCTTCAACTCTGGGCGACCGGTAAAAAAATCAGAGCGCTCAGCATGAAATAGACACTCAGAGCCTAAGGGCCCTATTTTAACAATCTGAGCATGGCGCAGGTGCACTTAGAAATGACCCAAGTTCAAGTCCACTTCTGCTAGTTTAACGACGAAAAAAAAAAACACCCGGCACGCCAGGCTCAAAGTCCAAAAGGGTTGTACCTAGTCTCTAAACGAGTCATGGGTGTTTTGGCCGTAACGTGCAATAAACCAATCAGAGTCTCATCTTCCATTCCCTTAAAAGCCAGTTAAGCTTGCACCATGGCGGATTCGCTATTTACATGTGAGCAGAAAGACTGAACGCCTATAGGCGCATATTACTAACACGCCATTTAAATAACACAAAAAATACTGCGCTATGGACTTAAGACCAGGTTTTTGTTGGTCAATGGCGCAGTCGTTTTCAGTTCCTCAAAATAGCAACACGCCAACAATGCGCCTGAACACACCTGGTTTTCCGACCAGCACGCCCATGGGTGAACAGATGGGCGCGAGTGCATTCGCTATTTAAACAACGTGGCTCTGGACGTGAAAATGAAACCTGCGTCTGGCTGTAACTTGCAAAAACCAGTTGCGTCACACCTACCGTCGCATTGTGCCGGGTGTTTGATAGGACCCTAAGGAGCCCGGGGTGTTTTTTACTGGTCGCCATGAGTTGAAGAATGTTCAACTTTTGTAGAACGCAGTGCTCATACTTTTTACCCAGCCGTCCAATCACAGCTGAAGAGGGTGAGGCAAATACCATACCGACCAATAGCCAAATCCTGCTTGTAGAACGTTAACAAACGACAACAACAAGCACATCTCTTCATCCAAAACTAGTGCTAGAGCAAGTTTGTTACATTATGTCGACATTTTTATATTCAGAAACAAACTATTTCGCAAAATCAGACACTAGTTGTCTCAACTGCTCCACCGAATAGTTTTCAGAAGATCGCTGGTGTTTTATACTGGCTAAAAACGCTTTGGTGGACACATGGATTGCCAGAAAATTCTGTCAATGGCGGAGAAGCATTGCGTCATAAATTACAGAAAATGTGTTAATGGTGGGAAAGAGTTAAAAACATCCGTTCTCTAATAGAATGGATTGAGCGGAATCATTAATGTATCTTGATTTGGGTTGCAGATATTCTCACTTATGTCCTGACCTTTACGAAAAAGGTCTTTATGACAGGCACATCAATTTCCATCCACACACACACTATAAGACCTAAATCCCCTTGTGATGTTTCTGTAATCCGTCTCTTGAATATCACCATTGCATCATCACCAAACCTACAAAAAACCCACAAACCTTATGTTAGGCCAACCCTCTAAAACAGAGCACTCCAATTCTGAGTTTAAAAGGTCACAGCTGATGGGATTTTAGTCCTCCAGCTGATGCATCATAAGTCTTGTGTTTAAGTTATATAAGAGAGGAATAATCTAGGCGGCACGGTACAGACGTGTGGATGGAATCGCATAAGATGATTTGGCTTTGAGTTGGTCTCATTACGCGTGTGTCACGGCCCGAGGGATTAAAAAATAACATCGAAATTGCTTTTGCAGACATGACTCAGGAATCGAATGAAAGCCGAGCCGAACACCTGAGAAGAGCAAATCAAATGTGCATTGAATTAATGACTCAGTTCTGGAAAATGGAAGATGGATCGACCTTATTGTGCTTGCGCTTATCCTTTCATATATTTAATCTCTCTCTCTATGTAAGCATGATTATTGAAGCTTGCTCAGACGTTTTTAAAAAACATCAAATCCCGCACCTTTTCATACTTCTTTCAGTACATCTGTTTATTCGACCTGTGTGTATGTGCAGGTGTGGGTGTCACTCCATGGATACAGTATTTTTTTATGTCTGAACTCAGTTATGGCCGACTGCCATGTGGCCGCCCTATAAAGTTTCGTCTGTGTGTGTGTGTATAGCAAGGTCCATAATTATACCCCATTCCTCCTCAACTTTTCCCCTGGATGGACTATTGGTATTTCTGCATCCAATGATTCATAATGGCATGTGGCAAATGGGAGTGATGTCATCCTAATGGGATCAGTAGATGTGTTACAGCGCTACACACGCACACACATGCACTTGACAGTGGGTTTCAATCTGACATGCACTTCTTCACACCTGCGATCCCATCCTGAATTTAACACACTCTGATGAACGTTGGCTTCTCACTGCCCAACTGGACAGAGTCTCAGTTTAGTTTATATGGCTAATTTTGGTTGTCAAGATGTCATTTTTTTCTTTATTAGTGTACTTATAATGTTGCTGATGAATGAACAGAATTAGCATTTAAAGTGGCAGACGATAAAACTGCAGGGCGCTTATAATAAATGGAAAGTTATTGTGCATTTGGACGTTATAGTTTTTCTTACAGTTAACTTTTTAGTCATTGTTCTAGGTGTGAACAGGCCTTTAGAGGGTTTCTTGCACCAGAAACAGTAATAATTTAGTTTTCCATGACAGTTTTTGTACCCAATTTCTGAATCTTCGAATTGTTGGTACTGTATCTTTAAGGCTTCTATATGTAAATCCTATTCTTATGATTGCTTGCTTAGCGATATCAAAGACTTTATATATAGGAAGCCGCTGCACTCCGATTACTTATGAATGGGAGAAAGTCCAACGCCCGAAATAGCAAATGAGCCCCGCCTTTTAAATTAAAAAGAGCCAATCGTTGATTAGTAAAGTAATCGCGTCACTGCAGCTGCTGTTAGAAGCTCCGGTTGTTATAGAAACAGAGACCCGAGAGGCGTTTCCAAGATGACCGCAGAACCAATGGTTGCTATAGAATTAGAACAGGTGTGTTTGATTAGGGTTGAAGCAAAACTATGGACTGGAGTTCTCCACTCCTGCTATAGACCTTATGCAAGAAACAAGAAGGCAGCCATCTTTAAAATATTGTGTTTGAACTTCCGTTTTTGCGGTAGCTATGTATATATCTATTGCATCGCTGTTGAAGAGTAATTAGTTAGTGAAGTGGCTTTACTTATTGTTGAGATAACGAAAGTTATCATGGGAATTGTAATATTTAAAGTGGATGCCATAACAAATATCAGTAGACAGGGAAGATTTTAAAACCAGTGGCTCATATATAAATCCGTAAGATCTTACCTTTATGCTGTGGAAATACAAACAGGAAGACAGAAAAGGGGTGGGGCTACATGAGGTCTATAGTGAGAATTGAGAATGCATCACATAGGTGCGTTATGAATTGCTTTCTTACACATTTCGCACACATTTAACCATCTGGTGTAGATACAAGTGTTCACTTTCCAACCTGATCGCACAAGTAAATGTAGCGATTTCGAGAGTGTGCAATTTTGTAAAAAGCATGAAGTTCAATTTATTAATCTCTGAAGCAGATCGCACAGGAGCGAACTAATGAGGTTGTACAAATTGATATGAATGAGACTGTATTGTCACATTTGCATACTTAGCGTAGGCGGTTATATGTTAATATGTTCATGGTTGTGACATCATACGGTAACGTAAAGGTAAACTAAGCCAATTTTGCTTAGTTTAAATAAAGGGTTGGAAGCTTTGTGAAAAGAAAACTACAGTATAGGGTTTACAATATATAGGATTTTCAATGTCTGATGCCAATATCTACTAGCCTGACAAGACAGAGTTAGTTTTTTCCAGCTTGCAGGTCTACCGAGAGTTGCTAGACTACACTCGCAGCAAATTCGAATTTCTGCCGCTAGGGTGCGTCTAGATTTCTAGGCTAAATAGCTACAGCTGGGTTGCCAGTTTTTAACATAACCAGCACAATTGCTATTTAAAACCTGCCCAATCACAGCCAAAACTAGCCAAATTGGCGTTCCAGAGGGGTAAATATAGTTGTCCTGGGGGGTAAAAATTGCAATCCGGGAAGTAAAAACCCTCCGGGGCGGGCTTCAACCCACGGACTAAAAAGGCAACCTGTGGTAACAGTGTGAAAGTAGCCCAAACTTAGCACCTGCATCTACAGCATCTACAGTACAGGGTGGCCAATGACTGATTTTATGCTGATATATACATAATACAATTTAATGACAGCAAACTAGAAGCACATACAATTTCTAAAATCACTTATTTTACTCCAAATCAAGTCAAATAAACTGAAAACAGAACATGTTTATTGTCTATTGACAACTTTTTGGGTATCTACTATTGCCGATCAGACAAATATCAGCCTATTAATCAGCCGGACAAACATATCTATCACTTGTCTATATATAAAGTTTATCAAACAATCCATGCTTTAATGGCATTCCTTTTAATGAGTTTATTAATAATTGCTGCATGCATGTCTATATAATAATAGCATAACTGTTATTGTTAAATGGTCTGAACTGGATACACTGTAAGAAACTGTAAATTATAACATGTTTAAGGATCTCTGTGTGGAGGTGTGATTTTTTAATTGGATGGTTACTTATGGCAATATATTATATTTATATATTTATTTTCCCACTGTGTGTCGGCCACATGACACTGACCACAACACACACACACACAGTGACCTGAATATGAGTAATGCAGCTTAATAAAGGACAGCGATAAAAAATAAACACAAAGGACAAATAGAGCTCTCCACACATGCTTTCTGTAACGCTGCAACACGTGCTGCATGTCTGTCCTAATTCAGGTGTGTGTTTTTGTACTGAATACGTCGGCTAGACATGGATATGTGTATGTTATTGAAATGACAGGAGCCTGTTTCTCACCCAGACAGGTGTGTGTCTGTTCAGAAACCCGTTTGACCATCTCTCTTTCTCTTTCTTCATAAGGGTGACCCTCTCCCTCCATCTCTGGTGGATTTAGTGATGAACAGCCCGATTTCATCCGTAGATGATCTGAAGAGACTTCTGGACGTAGAATCCGTAGGTAAAGCTGATCCCATACCTTGAACACACTAAATACAAAGTAAAGCATACAACACACACACACACACACACACACACACACACACACACACACACACACATCAGGCATAACATTATGACATTATGAAGTGAATAACACTGATTATCTCTTCATCACGGCACCTGTTAGTGGGTGGGATATATTAGGCAGCAAGTAAACATTTTGACAAAGTTGATGTGTTAGAAGCAGGGAAAATAGGGAAGCGTAAGGATTTGAGCGAGTTGAGCAGTCAAAATGTGATGGCTAGACGACTGGGTCAGAGCATCTTCAAAAATGTGGTGGTATCTATCAAAAGTGGTCCAAGGAAGGAACAGTGGTGAACTGTCGACAGGGTCATGGGCGGCCCAGGCTCATTGATGCACGTGGGGAGCGAAGGCTGGCCCGTGTGGTCCGATCAAACAGACGAGCTACTGTAGCTCAAATTGCTCAAGAAGTTAATGCTGGTTCTGATAGAAAGGTGTCAGAATACCCAGTGCATCGCAGTTTGTTGTGTATGGGGCGGCATAGCCGCAGACCAGTCAGGGTGCCCATGCTGACCCCTGTCCACCGCCGAAAGCGCCAACAGTGGACACGTGAGCATCAGAACTGGACCACGGATAAATGGAAGAAGGTGGCCTGGTCTGATGAATCACGTTTTTTTTTTTTTACATCACGTGGATGGCCAGGATCATGTGCGCCCCTTACCTAGGGAACACATGGCTTTCATGGAAACGGTATTCCCTGGTGGCTGTGGCCTCTTTCAGCAGGATAATGCCCTGCCACAAAGCAAAAATGGTTCAGGAATGGTTTGAGGAGCACAACAACATTTGAGGTGCTGACTTGGCCTCCAAATTCCCCAGATCTCAATCCAATCGAGCATCTGTGGGATGTGCTGAACAAACAAGTCAGATCCATAGACCTTGCAACTTACAGGACTTAAAGGATCTGCTGCTAACATCTTGGTTCCAGATACCACAGCAGACCTTCAGGGGGTCTAGTGGAGTCCATGACTCGATGGGTCAGGGCTGTTTTGGCAGCAAAAAAGGGACCAACACAATATTAGTCATAATGTTAAGCCTGATCAGTGTATTTACATAGATAAACGGATATCTGACCTAAATATTTCCATAATTACCATTAAATATTTGGGGAAAAAATTATATATATATACATATTTATTTTATTTTATATATATAGTATTTTGTAATACATTTTGGTATTTAATATTCATTGCAAATGACACTTATGGAATTTGGTTACATATATTTGGTTATATAGTAGTTCTTTCTATTACAGTATATTGGCTTATTATCATGCATTGGCTGCATTACTCTCTACATACAATCATCAGCCATTGAAAAGCCATTATCAGCACTACTTCAAACTATTAAACGTCTCGTCATTTGTGGAATGTGTGTGTTTTCTGGGGTGTGTTGGAGTGGGAAGGTGAGGCAGGAAAGAGTTAGGGGTCTGGAATGCAGTGTGTGTGTGCATATGCATGTGGATAATGGTAATATTTACATGAATGGGCTGTGTATAGCCCCTCACTGGCACAATAGCAGTGACCTTGAGCCCAGTCCAGCTCTAAGTTTACAGAAGGGACACAAATACAAGGCTACTCTATTGTTCCCTATACCGGAATCCTCTGTGTCTGTATGTGTGTGTGCATTTTAGCCAGCTCTAACAATGGTATCTAACAATGACCCTTACTACAAGGACTATAAGACCAGTCGCTCATGGATATACAGTAGATTGACAGGCCTTGATCAGATTTAGGGCAAGGTGTAGGGACAGTGGAATCAAGAGGATTCAAATGGCAACACCAGGTCTTTAGTATGAGACATACAGAGACACATTCAAACACAGAGGCAAAGTTGCGCAACTTAAATGCAGGTGTCAGTCATGTACAATTAGTCTATGTAGTGTAATGTGAAAAAAGCGGACTGTGATTGGTCACTTCACATGTCAGTCAAACTTTGGTCTGAGTGGGTGTATTTTTACACTACGTAACTAAAGTATCTCTACAACAGGTGAAAATATACACCAATCAGGTATAACATGAGGACCACTGACAGGTGAAGTGAATAACACTGATTATCTCTTCATCACGACATCTGTTAGTGGGTGGGATATATTAGGCAGCAAGTGAACATTTTGTCCTCAAAGTTGATGTGTTGGAAGCAGGAAAAATGGGCAAGCGTAAGGATTTGAGCGAGTTTGACAAGGTCAGTATCTATCGGCAGTGGTCAGTATCTATCAAAAGTGCTCCAAGGAAGGAACAGTGGTGAACCGACGACAGGGTCATGGGTGGCCAAGGCTCATTGATGCACGTGGGGAGCGAAGGCTGGCCCAAAAAAAATTCCCCAAAAAACAAGATAATGAGGAGAACAATTAGAAAAGTAATATTTTTACAATAAGTAGATCTTTACATTCCTAGACCAGATGTAAGGCCTGTTCACATCAAGAAAAATAACTATATAAATAACTATATTATCGTCCACACTAACGGTCATTAGCGTTTATTATAAGCGTGCTGCAGTTTTGTCGCCTGCCGCTTTAAATGCTCGAGCTGGTTAAAATCAGGATGGATTCTGATTGGCCGTCAATGTTTTTATCGTTCTGAAAATCTGAAAGTGATTCCAACAATATCGTTCCTCTGTATTGTTATTGTTATAGTCGTGGTGTGGACTTCCCTTTAAGACCCATCCACACCAAAGAACAATAACTATAATGATAACTATATTAGCATTGCTAACAATGTTCATTTTGTTTTGTCTTTCATTTTCAGAGGAAGACGATGAGATACCCGAGAATGAGATGCACTCTAACGGAACACACAAGCGTCTTCCCAGAAGCCTTAGTAAGTCTTCTAGCATTCCCTCCCTTCCTCTCTTTGTCTTTTTCCACACTCCCGTCTCTTCATCTTTGTCCTCCAGCAGAATTTCAATGTATTTCCAGTCTGTGGCGATTATTTTCAGACACTGTGGCATCTTCATTCCACAATGGTGTTGTGGCTTTGTTGTGTGTTTGTGCGAGTGTGTGAGATGTGCGTATGTGAGCCTGGAGTCTGCTGTTGCGTCTCTATGATTGATTCTGTCTCGTCCTGTCCCGCCACATGTCCTTAGGTCACCCTCAAACACACACACACACACAAGTTTCAAAGCTCAGTTTTACCACCCACGCTTCTTTCGCACATGTACTCGAACTCTCTTTCTCTGAGCGCTCACTTTCAGTCAAGTGCGCCTTGAATCTGTACACACAAACACTGTGACAGTGCTGAGAGGGTGAATTATAGTGTCTTGTTAGTCTGGTTTGTCTAACTTCCATACAGCTTGGCTTCTGAAATGTGGGAATAATAGAAAGTATAAACGTTAATCTCTCTCACAGGCGTTCAGGTGGCCCAGCAGGCCATGTGCAAGGTGAGAACAGAAGTTATGGAAGTGACCCGTGCCATGCTGGACAGACGGAACGCCAACTTCCTGTTGTGGCCTCCGTGTGTGGAGGTGCAGAGATGTTCAGGCTGCTGCAACACACGCATTGTACAATGCATGCCAGTCATCATTGAAACACGACATTTACAGGTATTCATTTTCAAGTTTTCAACATTTACAGTTGGAATTAGTTTTTAGCCCTTTTTGGACAACTTCAAAATTTCTAAAAGATAATATAAGGCACTGTTGTAATGCCTTTAAGGTGCAGTAGTAAATTTTAGCGGCATCTAGTGGTGAGGTTGCAAATTGCAACCATCCACCGTTCACCCCTCCCTTTCGAAACACATAGAGAAGCTACGGTGGCTGACACAGGACAAAGATGTCATCGTGTGAGACAGCAGAGAGTGACTAGCGCTCTCTAGAGAAGTTTGTCCGTTTAGGGCTACTGTAGAAACATGGCGGCGCAAAATGGTGAATCCACTGTAAGGGGACCCGCGGCGTATGTAAAGAGAAATGCCTAATTTCTAAGGAAATAAAAACATAACGGTTCATTATGTAAGGTCT
Organism: Gobiocypris rarus; assembly: GCA_023029165.1. Lineage (NCBI taxonomy): Eukaryota > Metazoa > Chordata > Actinopteri > Cypriniformes > Gobionidae > Gobiocypris > Gobiocypris rarus. Next base: position 25,424,541 of record CM040929.1, on the reverse strand, counting down.
TTATACACCACTGTAAACATAGTTATGTATATTAAATTGCATTTCTGTCAATAGATCCTCATAAATACTACTTTAAATTTGGTTTTGGCCAAATTCTAAACCAGGATCTGTGAAAAAATCCATCCAACAATATGGTGGATTAAAGTTAAGAGACAGGGCCTAAAACAAACGTTTTGCCACACCTGCCAATGGCTGGTGACTTTGCAAAAGTAATGGTGCAAAACACAACAATCAGCAATCTTTTAAGTTAGGTTAGGGTTAGTGTTAGACTTACTGGATAAAACTGTGGCTGGACAGATTATACGGTAACAATTTATTTTAGGGTTCAATTCTTGCTATTAACTAGTTGCTTATTAGTATTACTAGGATGTTTATTAGTACTTATAAAGCACATATTAATGCCTTATTCCGCATGACCATATTCTATATCCCTTAATCCTACCCAATACCTGAACTTAAACACTACAAAAACTACCTTACTAACTATTAATAAGCAGTAAATTAGGAGTTTATTGAGGCAAAAGTTGGCGGGTTATCATAAAATCTGAAAATTGATACAGAGTGCAATAAAGCAGGATAATTAATCAATTTAAATTAATCTATTATTCACCTGTAGGTGTTTGAGGTCTTCGACTTAATATTTGGTTTGCATAAAATTACATACAAACCTTTACTAACCTTTACATACAAACCTAGTTTAACCTTTACTAGTCAATTCATGTGAAATATCCACCCACTCTTGTATGCCCTTTACATAAACATCAGACGATCTCTCCACAATGAACTGTAAAGCTGAAAGATGCATGATGAAACAATAGATGGCGGTAATACACAGTTTCAGTTCGTGATCTAATCAGAAGAAGAAGGAATGTAGCTTTTGGTCGTGCTACAACACTTCTTGTCGGAAAAAGTAGTTCGCTACTGGAAAAGCTACACTATTTTAAAAGCAACTAAGCTATTGACAAGCTACTGAAAAATGTAGTTAAGTAAGTAGCGTCGCTACTTGTAGTTAGCTTCGCCCCAGCACTGTAATTAGTGTATCACATTTTTAGCTTAGCAAAATGCTAACAAATAGTTGTCTAATTAGAAATTGACTATTTTACCCAATATTTATGTGTACTATGTATTTTTATGTTAATTAGTGTTTTGCATTGTTAGCTTAGCAACATGCTAACATAAAAATTGTTAAATCGAATTAGAAATGGAACAGTGTTGTGTTCAGAAATGAATGGCTAGCATTATTTTGATATCTTTTTTTTCGTCTAGATGACGAAAATCCAGTTTATCAACCGAAAACCAGTTTACGAGAAGGTTGTGATACCCGTGGAGGACCATGTGACTTGTAGCTGTCAACCACTCCCTTCTGCGCACAGCCCACTGCTCCAGACCACACCTCTTCCTCCGCCCAGACTCCACCCTAAAGTAACGCTACCAAAGACCCAATCGAAAGAGGAGCTACATCGCCATGACGAACTTAAACATAATCAAAGGCTCCATTTGGAGGATAAAGAGAGTCAAGAGCTACAATGGCAATCTAAAAACACAGTCACACACACACAGGGCTACCGACAAAGCCCGTCCCAACATACACTCACACACACGCCAGTTTATGTGAACAGAGGAGATGTTCCCACCAGACAAACCACATTAGGAGATCCACACATGATGAGTGACGCAACACAAACAGAGGAGGTGAAATCAGAACACAGTGGGAACGGCATGGCGAAAAAGACACAACAGCATTACGAGAAACATCTGCAAGAGGATCAACAGCCAAAACCACAGCAACCACAGGATAAAACAACACCAAATCAACCAAAATACAATGCTTCCCACAATCCCGTCCAATCAGAGCACAGCATGCCACACAGTAGCCAATTAGACACTTTTAGTCGCACTTACAGCCACGTTGAGGTGATCGGCCAATCCAGCGGCTTATCAGAAGTGCTAAGTCATCACTCTGACCAATCAGAAGTTAGAAAACATCACCACCACCTCCACCAATCAGAAGCAAATAATCAAAATATGCAGGAAAGGGAACAGCAGCAAGAAACACAACATCATCTCCGTCACCAACACCATCGACACCATCAGCTTCATCAACACACAACGCAAGCAGTTAGCCAACAACAGACAAGCACACAAAAAACAGGTTCGATTTTCTATTAAGTCATTGTGTGTGTGTGTGTGTGTGTGTGTGTGTGTGTGTGTGTGTGTGTGTGTGTGTGTGTGTGTGTGTGTGTGGACTAATCCCTACGGTATGGGGACAAAATGTCCCCACAAAGATGGCAATATCCAAAATCCTTGTCCTTGTGGGGACATTTTTTGGTCCCCATGAGGAAAACATCTTATAAATCACACTGTGATGTTTTTTTGAAAAAGTAAAAATGCAGCATGTCTCCTGTGATGGGTAGGTTTAGGGGCAGGGGCAGTGTAGGGGGATAGAAAATATGGTTTGTACGGTATAAAATGCATTACGCCTATGGAATGTCCCCATAAAACATGGAAACACAACATGTGTGTGTGTGTGTGTGTGTGTGTGTGTGTGTGTGTGTGTGTGTGTGTGTGTGTGTGTGTGTGTGTGTGTGTGTGTGTGTGTGGACTGGTAATCCCTACGGTATGGGGACAAAATGTCCCCACAAAGATGGCAATATCCAAAATCCTTGTCCTTGTGGGGACATTTTTGGTCCCCATGAGGAAAACAGGTCATAAATCACACTAAGTGATGTTTTTGAAAATGTAAAAATGCAGCATGTCTCCTGTGATGGGTAGGTTTAGGGGCAGGGGCAGTGTAGGGGATAGAAAATACGGTTTGTACAGGATAAAATGCACTACGCCTATGGAATGTCCCCATAAAACATGGAAACACAACACGTGTGTGTGTGTGTGTGTGTGTGTGTGTGTGTGTGTGTGTGTGTGTGTGTGTGTGTGTGTGTGTGTGTGTGTGTGTGTGTGTGTGTGTGTGTGTGTGTGTGTGTGTGTGTGTGTGTGTGTGTGTGTGTGTGTGTGTGTGTGTGTGTGTGTGTGTGTGTGTGTGTGTGTGTGTGTGTGTGTGTGTGTGTGCGTACACATTGCATTGTGATTAGTAACTTATACTTCCTGTTATTCTTTCCATTTCTTTAACGTCAGAGGTAGCATATAAAGTCAAAGGTCAACAAAGTAATGTGATGCTAACAAAATAATGTTTCAACGCTGATCATTAAACCTTCCTAACCGCATTCCTTTTGGCTTCTGTTTTCTTCATTATCCCATAGTGACGAAAGTTCCTCCCACCAGCCCCTCAGCCCCACAGACTCCGCCCCCTCTCCAGCCCCAGAGCGACGAAACATCGGAAGAGGATGAGCAAGGCCTCCATGAGAGCAATGATAATGTAATGCTAATATTATAGTATGATTATTGACACATACTAATAAGCAATGGTTTACAGCTGAATTGTGTAGTTAGTGTCACCAAACAGAAATGGAAAAATAATAATATATATTCTCGTTGGATGAGAACACTCAATAGATTTCAATTCAGTTTGATACCGTTAGTGGTGTGGAAATAATTTGATTTGTTTCAATCTAATTAAACTCTATCCTCTAACAGGGTAATGTCCTGAAGAAGACCAAAGACTGTGAACTGCTGCCAAAGTCCCAGGAGTAACCACAAAGCTGGGAGTCAGGGTGGAGACACACAGGATATAGCAGAGACACACTGGAAATCTTTTTATAATAACTGGAAATGTCTTTGATCTTTGCCAAATAAGCTCCCATGAACTACATTTCCCATCAGCCATTGCAGTCGTAGGAGACCACCGGTTCTGCGATGTACGCACTACAGGAGCTGGTCGTACTCAGGATATCCTGTGAGCATGGACTTAAAAGGGATTCCATACGCAAACACAGCCTGCCAAATAGCGAGACCGTACTGAAAACACAATAGAATTACGGTCTGCCAGATATACGCTTCATTCAGCACAACAACTGCCAAATGCGGTGCAATATTGACTTGAACTAATGGTTTGCCAAGGATCTGGCTCAAATCAGTGATTAGCTACTTGGGGAAAGCCAAGAGTAGCCTTCAATTGCCAATGAATGATGTAGCCCCACTGGTGGTTGGGTTGGAAAACAACGGTGGACTGTTAATCCACTGGAGGAACTACTGGAATAGCAAATGGAAGATGCTGAAACTGGAATATACATGAGGACTTTGAATTTGGACTCTCAAAGAGCAAAACAAATGGGGATATGAAGCTCAGGACTTCTAGAAAAGTATAAAATACAATTAACATTTACAAATTCATCTCAAAACATATAATCTGTACATTTTTCAAGCTACTTAAACACTCCAAGTTTATTAAATAGCAAAATATCAGCTGGCTAGATATGAAATCGAGGAGTAAAAGCACTTACAAAGCAGTTTTTTGAACATGTACCATGGTAATATGATGGTATTCATTGAAGTACTTTGGAGTACCATGTATATACCATGGTATATGAATATGGTAATCAATCTGATACCATGGTACCGCCTCAGTACTTTTTTTGTAAGGATCTCTCAGTATCATGCACAATATTTAATTAGTGCAAAAACACTGGAATAACGTACACTGGAGATTATCAAATATGAAGTGCTGAAAGCACCAAATGTTTGCATGTTGGTAGTTGCACGGTCAGATAGTTCCTAATTCAATATTTATATGAGAATAAGAAGATTCTGTTTAGCCGTAATGAGGTTACAGTGAAATACTCCCATCCTGTAGGGGGCGGTATGGAGTGCTCTGTCATTTTATGCCTGCTGTTCCCAAATGTTTGTCTGTGCATTCAACTGCTTCTGGAATCTTGTAAAGCTATAAAATAACTGTTTGTAAATGATGCATTTCTTTTCTGGCTTTTTACGTAACTTATTTATAAAAGGTATAAAAGAGTAATTAATTGTTATTTGTTTTGATGGAAATTATTGTTAATGTAATAATGCTATTTTAATATAAATATAAAAAGTGTCCAATTTATCATGGTTTGATGTTGTTAATAGCATTTTGTGAAAACAGGCCAAATGGCAGTAATTCATTCAAAAAACGACTTTGGCTATGGTTTCGTAAAGTCGGCATGATATCAAAATTGACCCTATTTACTTTTTTAGCGCACATTACTAGTCTTGTGGTGAACGATTCATCCGTGCAATAGCCTGACAAGCTAGACCCACATCAAGAAGTTGGGTCTGGAAACTCACCATTGGCAGGGCTTAATCCGAGGGGCGGGATAAACGTTTGTCTTTCAAATTCCCTCTGCATGCAATTGGATAGCGCCATGAGCGCCACAACCAACCAGAGTGAAGAAGAAGGTGAAGCCGAGTTAACGTTAGTTGATAGACTTTCGCCATATCCGGTCGGCAAAACTCCGAACACATCTTCTTTTCTTAAGAATGACTTCAGTGCCGTTCTTTGTTCTTTTCTCAAAGAAAAGCTTAACTAAGTCTTTCAGAGTCGCGACCAAAGCTGATTCAATAGACCGCTGTTCGTCAGCTTCTTTGTTTACGAGTAGCACGCAGAACCTCCGCAACTCTGCCGTGAAATACCGCCATTATGTTAAGCCCGCCAACCTACTCTACACACGCTGTGATTGGCCTGACCAGAGTTTGTTTTTTCAAGCTCATAGGTCTACCGAGAGTTGCTAGACTACACTCGCGGCAAAATAAATTCTGCCGCTAGCGTGTGTCTAGATTTCTAGGCTATCCGTACAAGTCAATCCACACAAAAAAAACGCCTACTTTTCTAGATCCAATCAATATCCAGTGGGCAAAAACAAGCCACACCCTCTAGTTCTCATTCTGTATTTTGTTTCACTCAATACTGAAGTCGGTCACAGGTTCCAGTTCGCGCAGACTTTAAGGTAATCTGTCTACCAGAGAACAAAGACCAATAAAAACAAACTATTTAGAGCCTGACAGTAATTGTCTTGATACAAGTCTATTTCTTTAGACAAAGTTGATGTCTGTAGCAGCAGAAATGGTTTTAGCATGCTAATAGTTTATTACTGTTAGCATGCTAAAATGCTACTGTTAGTGTACCTGTCGTAAGCCAAGAAGAACTGTGCGTGTAAACCTCACTCCCCTCATCTCAAGAGGTGCGCTAACGACTGACGCTTGATGCTGCAGTCTTTAGCCTTCTTGTTACAGCGCCCGCCTCTCACCCCCGAGACTCCGGTTCGAATCCCGCTCGGAGCTGGTTGAGTAGTACTGGTTACATTTGGTGCTGTGACCCAGACGAGAGTGAGGTTTAGGGGGTGAGTGTAACTGTGGTAGGCCAGTAAGAGCTGTGCATGTAAACCTCACTCCCCTGATCTCAAGAGGTGAGGCTGCGGTCTTTACCTTCCTTGTTAGAGCGCCCGCCTCCCATGCTGGAGACCCCGGTTCAAATCCCGCCCACGGGTTGAGTAGGACCAGTTACATTTGGTGCCATTAACCCAGTTGGGAGGGAGGTTTAGGGAGGGTGAGTGTAACTGTTGTAGGTCAGTAAGAGCTATGCGTGTAAACCTCACTCCCCTGATCTCAAGCGTCGTACTAGTGACGGACGCTAGGGCCTTCCTCCCACCCCAGAGACCCAGGTTCGAATCCCGTTTAGAGCAGGTTTTGGAGAACCGGTTACATTAGCATGCCCTCTCAGAGAAGTTGTATATCTTCAAACTCCACTAAATAAAAATTATAGATAAAACCAAAAATAAATCTAGACAAACTCACATTACAGGCCCGTTCACACCAAGGACGATACCTATAACTATAAAGATGTGGTATAAAAGAGTCCACACCACAAGTAAAATAATAACAGCACAGAGAAACAATATTGATGGAATTACTTTCGTAACGATTTTTTGATGAAACATCGACAGCCAATCAGAATCCAGCCTGCTTAAAAGAGCTTGATCATTTAAAGTGGCAGACGTCAAAACTGCAGCACACGCTTATAATAAACTAAATGATAACGTCCACTGGTGTGAACGCTAATATAGTTACCATTATAGTTATCGTTCTTAGTGTGAACAGGCCTTAACTCTACAGTAATTGACTAGTTGGTTGTTGGATGACTAGTTGACCACCCTTAAACCATCCCTACTTTCTTAGAAATAAGATATGTCATTATGCTCTGAATTGTGATACAGTTCGTTTCTATAGGAACGTCATAAAGCAAAACAGGACATAATCAAAATCCCTTGAAGCCAAGCCATATTTGGCGGCCATCTTGGAAAATCCATATTTGGCAAACATCTTGGAAAAGCCACACATTCTCAATGTAGCTTTAGCTGTATCATAATCAAATACAGCTAATATTGTGTTTATCTGTTAATCTGCAATACAATCTGACAAAAATATTATAAATTCTACTTCTAAATATTTAAACTGTTCCTGCTAATGCGCATGCTAATGCTTCCTCAAAAATCAGTGTTTTCAACGGCTTGTGTCTGTGTGTCTGTATATATGGATGATTCTGCACAGCATGGGTCCTTCTATCCGTGTAGCGTGTGGTGGTCACATTACAGTTGTGATTTGTGTGTGTGAGGGTGACAGGTCGCAGTGGTTACAGACAGTCGTCATAGCAGCACAGATGGACGTGTACGCAGAGGGAGATCAGGTGGTGTAACAGATACGAGAGGGCTGGCCGGGAGGAGATGAACTGATAAATGTTACGCAGACAAAGCAAATAGACGGGAGGGCAACAGAAAGTCAGAGGGAGAACATGGGCAGGCTGTAGGTCTAACGGCAAAGTGAGAGGAGAGGTACAGGAAGAGAGGAGAGTCTAAGAGAGGGAGTGTAAGGGAAAGAAAACGGATGACATGTAGGGAGTGACTGTGTAAGTGGTAAATCTTTACGAACGCAGCCGGTCTACTCTTCCCAAGTCCTCAGTAACCTCGAAGTGGGAGGTATGTGAGCGTCTGGGGCCCCCAACATTAGGACTGCCTCGTCAAGTGAGGGTCCAAGAGGAGTTTCAAGTGTTAAAGATTTTATGCATAAATTGAATAACTTATAGACACAAGTTAAAGATAGGTTATGATCAAGATGTTAAAATTGCACAATGGTAAAATATTCTCCACACGAAACTATAGTCCTAATGCATAGGCAATTGAAATGATGAGATAAGTCATAATCATGACACAAAAGTCAATTAAAAAATTAAAAAAGTTGAAACTATTAGATACCAAATCATAATTATGACAAAAAGTCATATTCATGATAGACAAAATTATAAGATGTCATAATTATGACATACAAAGACAATTCTAAGATAAAAAGTCATGACATAAAATGTCAGAATTATGAGATAAGTCATAATCATGACATAAAAGACAATAAGGTAAAAAAAATGGAATGCCAAAATCATAATGACACAAACAGCCATATGCATGAAAGTCAAAATTATGAGATGTTATAATCATGATATATAGTCATATTACAGTCAAAGTTTTGAGATAAGTCTTAATCATGACACAAAAAGACAATTATAAGAAAAAAAAGTTGATATTATGAGATGCCAATTCACAATTATGACATAAAGGCATATTTATGACAGTCAAGCTATGAGATAAGTCATAATTATGACATACAAAGACAATTCTAAGATAAAAAGTTGATATCATGAGATGCCAAATCATGACATAAAAAGTCAGAATTATGAGATAAGTCATAATCACAATTATGACATAAAGTCACATTTATGACGGTCAAAGTTATGAAATAAGTCATAATTATGACACAAAAAGACAATTATAAAATACATTGATATTATGAGATGCCAAATCATAATTATGACATAAAGGCATATATGACAGTCAGATTATGAGATAAGTCATAATCATGACATAAAAGACAATAATATGGTAAAAAAAAAAGTTGAATGCCAAATCACAATTATGACATAAAGCCACATTTATGACAGTCAAAGTTATGTCATAATCATGACACAAAAAGACAATTATAAGAAAAAATATTATGAGATGCCAAATCACAATTATGACATAAAGTCACATTTATGACAGTCAAATTATGAGATAAGTCATAATCATGACCAAAAAGACAATAATATGATAAAAAGGTTGAGACAATTATGAGATAAAGTCATAATTATCACAGTCAAAATTATGAGAAGTCATAATCATGAAATAAGACATAATTATAAGATAAAAATGTGAAATTATGAGATGCCAAATCACAATTACGACATGGTCAGATTTATGACACTCAAAGTTATGAGATACATCATAATCATGACATAAGACATAATTATGTTAAAAATGCTAAATCATAATAATTAGATAAAAAGTCATAATTATGACAAGTTGAAATAATGAGATAAAAAGTCATAATTTTGACCAAAAAAAAAAAATTTCCCCCTTATAATTATGACTTGGTGTGCCATCATTTCAATTTTTTACCACTTTATTATGATGCCTTAAAATGCTGTCTAGGAAGGCAGCTCACTAGATTTAGGAACAGAGCTTCTGTCACTTTAAAAGTTCTCAAAATTAATAAAGCTACTCTGGAAAGTTAGCAATTCCTGTAAAGATACACAAGATCTATGCACTTTATTCAACCCTCTCTCAAGAGAGAAAAGGCTCAAACTAGGGAGAGGATGACATAAAACAGTGAGTGAATGCATCTCCGCCTGTGTGTGAGTGTGTTGTGATGCACCGTGTGGTTTTGGTGCGTTAGTGTGATGTGAGAGCTCCAGCTGACCCCTGGCACACCCTGCCGCTTACCCTCACTGAACTCCCTCACACCTGGGCTCCACCTGGCCTGATCTCCCCTGCCCCGGTCAAACCTCCATCCATCTACACTGCTCAAACAACCCTGCGAATTAACAAGTGTGTGCGCATCTAATATAAAGTGTAGATTGAACCACAAATGATGCATCGGCTTGTAGCGTTTACACAACAGAATCACTCAAGAATCACCTAGCTAGGGGTCATTCTACGGTAAGTGTTGTCCAACTGCACATTTTGTAAGGGAATTATAAATTGTTTTACATTGTTTTACACAATTTCATTTCCACTGATGTCAGGCCAGGCAGGCTATTGGCTAATGCTAACCGAATAGCCAAAAAGCTATTATTTTAGTGAACTACCATTCAGATCTGGCTTCATATTTCTTCATAAAACTTCCATGGATAAAATCAAGTTCTGGACAGTTTAATTGAAAAATAGCTCTGATATTTATTGAGAAATCATTGTAAAATGCTGCCAAATGTAGCAAATGTGTCAAAACGTTCTGTAAGCATTTTCCCAGCTGGTGTGTAACAGGTAGTGATGAATTGACTCTATATGAGTTCCTGGACGACTTGAAGTGTGTTTTGGCTACGATTTTCTATGCGCATTATTTATACGTTTGTTTTGGCTGGCACTGCTGATTCAGATTGAGCTGATAATGCATGGGTGGAATAAGGCCTAATGTCTGAGTGTCATAATCACCATCAGATCGCGCAGGGCTGGTAACGCTACACACGGACCTGTGCCAGATTTAGCAGCTCTGTGTAAGGACACACTCTTAAAGGGACAGATGCCCAGAGCATACACATGGGACACAGACTGACACCAAGAGAACGATCGGGACAGTGTGAGAAACTTTACCAGACTGTAATACTGTAAAAGTCTAGTTCAGTGGTTACACTCGTGTCCAAATGAAACTTTTTGTCACTATTGCTAATAGCTGGAATATAGCTTTATATTTCTTACAGGCTAATTTTAGCATAAAATGCATCATGCTTGGTGCATGGTATGAACAGTACCTGGATTTCCATCCACATTTTTAATGCAAATTTTGGCATATCACGCTTCCCAGAACTGTCTGACAGATTGACGCTATATAAGACACCGATCTACCTACGCACCTGGCTTACGTAAAAGTCATCATTCTTTAAAGAAGGATGTTTGTATGTTTGGACAGAAGACAGACAGAGTTCTTTATTAAACTCATAAAAGACAAAATAATTAAGGCAATACTGGATTCTAAACAGCAAAGAAATGCCACAATATATCAAGACCTCGAAGTAGATATGAGTGAGGAACACCCAGAAACACCTCCCATATGGCCGCTCCCAAGTATAATGGGTTTTCCTCGCCATTAATGCTTGTATAACATACCTACGTCTCCTAAAAATAATGGGTGGTGCGGTGGCTGTGATATACGTAAACCTACCAACATCCGTTGCTATGATTATCGTGAGAGGAAAAAATTACGATTTATGGCGCTTTTCCACTACACAATACCAGCTCGCCTTGACTCAAATCGAGGCGAGCTGGTAAAAAAGTACCTGGAAGCATGTACAGGTACAACTTTCATACAGTGGAAAAGCAAACAAAGGCGACTCGACTCGACTTTGTTTGGTTTTCCAATGTGTAAAAGTTGGCACGGCATGATTTTGCCAAGTAAGACATGGTCCTGCGTCAACAAATGTTGTTGTTCCTGGAGCAACATTCTTGTCTGAAAATGTAGTCCTAACTACATTCCCACCCCTAAACCTAATCCTACCCATAACTTATCCCTAAAAAAGAATAGGTGAGTAACACTGATGTAGAAGCACCTCACCGTGGTAAGAAGAAACTTGACATAAACTGTAAACTTGTCCATCAAATCTGATTGTTTGGTTGGAATGTTGATCCAGGAACACGTTGTACTTGGTGAAATCAGGTTCACCGTAAAAGTTGTACCTGTACCTGCTTCCAGGTCATTTTTTTCGTATCACCTCCGGCGAGGTTCTGAGCGAGCTGAGGCGATACTAAAATGTGACGTGAAAACACAGCAGACTGCTGATTGGTCAGAGAGATTCGTCATCATTGCACGCGCCAGACGGAGTATCCTGAAAAACCGCGCCATTTTTAAATAGTTTGGCCAGAGTGATATACCCATTACTATTATGGCAACTCGGAAGAGTACGCCGTGGTCAAACGAGGAGGTGCAGACTTTCCTTTGTTTGGTTAGCGTGTGTGTGTCGCGTAGAGGATTACGTCACGGCAGTTTCCTGCGGCGTTGCTATGACCCCAAGTAATATTGTGGAGGTACTGTCTACAATGGAAAACGGAGTCGAAAAGCAAGCCGAGCCGAGTCGAGCTGGTACTGGTAATGGAAAAGCACCATTAGCTGCATAACATCATCGGTTAATGGAAACGCTGACAGATCGCAATAGTTTTTTATGCAAACGTTTTATGCGAATCTGAAATGGAAATGCAGCTAGTGATAACAAGAAATGAATGCAACAAAGATTTTTTGGGCTGTACAGTAGCTCTAGAAGAAAGTCATTGTCCAGTTTAAGTAAGTTCAGTGTTGATTAATTTCCATTGTAAAAATCATAAGTTATTAATTTCAGGGCCATTAAAGGTGATTATACACAGGGCAACTTTTTTGGGCAATGTTGCTGAGGGATGTTGCTTGGGCACTTCAAAATCTGGATACTTTAGATCAGTGATGGGCAATGTCTCACACATTCCATGTTACTCAACTAAATATACAAATAGAATTTATTAATTTGGTCATATATAATTCTATAAACTATCCAAATTAAACTAGCCGAATCAAATTTTGTTGCAATGCTGTCCTGTTTAACACTGTGAAGCTGCTTTGAAACAATCGTCATTGTAAAAGCGCTATATAAATAAAGTTGATTGATTGATTGATTGACATTGTTGCCCATTGACGGCAACATTGCCTAGCAACATTGCTCAAAAAGTTGCCCTGTAGTGATGTGTCCCCAACTTAGCAAGCCAGAGGCAACAGTGGCAAGGAACCCAAACTCCATCAGGTGACAGAATGGAGAAAAAAACCTTGGAGGAAACCAGGCTCAGTCAGGAGGCCAGTTTTCCTCTGTTCAACGAACAACCAGTGCATGATTATGATTCAGGCAGCATTACAGGTCACAAGTTAGATTGGGTTCGAAATATTCCAAATATTTGTCCAGTTCCATGTGGTTGAGTCATCACGGCGGTATGGAGACGGTTTGTTGAGGATCAGTACCACTGGCTGTCAGGTCGATGAGGCCTTCACAGGGGAGAGGCTCGTTGACAAAATCTCTGTTGACACTTCAAGGGTTGCGATGTGGCGCAGGTCCTTCGTTTGATCTAAATACGGCCTGGATCCGGCAGACTACAGTAACCTCGGGTTAAACAGAGACACTAATATTAGTGTAGATGCCATTCTTCCTATGATGTAACAGGTTCACCGGGTGTTACAGGAAGTGTTCCCGTTTCCAGCTGACCTAATTTATGCAGCCTAACAATCATGTTACATGATTTGAATAATAGAAATGTATAATGTGTTATATGTATGCCAGGTTGAAGAGATGTTTTAGCATAGATTTAAACTGACAGAGTGTGTCTGCTTCCCAAACAATGCTAGAAAGAATGTTCCAGAGTTTAGGTGCTAAATAGAAAAGGATCTACCGCCAGTAGGGGTGTAAGAAAATATTGATCCACGTGAATATCACGATATTATGATAGGCGATACTGTATCGATTCTCAAAAACACTGTATCGATATTTATATATTTAGATCCAAGATTCGTGGCTTTGTGTTCCGTTTAAACCACAGACTGTATAAAACCCAACCGCTAGATGGCAGTGTTATCTCCGAGCGTAACTGAAGCGGAGCCGGAGAAGCGCCAGATGAAGCGCCAGATGAAGGTGCATCGTAGCTCACAAGACGATAGAATTATTCCGCTCCTGCGGCATACAGAGCTGAAGTGTGGACTCATTTTGGCTTTAGCTATAAAGAAGCCACAAAGGAAATCGACAAGAGTCATTTTGTTTGCAAAATAGGCCAAGTTAAGATCCAATACTCGGGAAACACACTGAATCTGAGAGCTCGCTTAACATCCCGACGTCATCCGCGCCGCTGAGTACTAGCGTTTCGATATAATATGTAAAGCATATGCTTTCCTCTCAGTAACAAAATAAACACACAACAAAATTGACAGAACGAAAGCAGATGATCATAGCGATGTGGATATGGATGCACCGGCTCTGCAGTTTAGTGCTTGAAATGGCACTTTGTTCAATAGACTGCTTTAGAGAAAACAGCTTTACAGTATTTAAATATAAAACAAACAGTCATGGAATGGACTATGCACTTTCTGTATTTTAATAGTTTAGAAATGAAAAAAAACTGCTATACCGTGAACCTTTAAAACATACACATCAAGGATCAGTCACTTTACTATTTCCCTTTACTTAGATTGCACAAAATAGTGATTAATGATATAAAGTATACTGTATTAATTAAATAAAATAGTTACTTGTCATGTTTTAAGCACATGGTTGTGTCCTTTATTCTTTTAAATTAGATCTTTCTTTAAAAAAAGAAAGAAATATCGCAATATATTACCTTTCTCACAATATCGCACATATATTAGGCCTACATATATCGTATTGTAACCCCTGTATATCGTGATACGTATTGTATCGCCAGATTCTTGGCAATACACAGCCCTAACCGCCAGCAGTTGATTTTGATATTCTAGGTATTATCAACTGGCCAGGATTTTGAGATCGCAATAGACAAGAAGGACTAAAATGCAAGATCTTGGTCAATTACTAGGGAGCTAAACTATTTAGTGCTTTGCAAGTAATTAGAAATATTTTTAAATGTATGTGATGTTTAGTAGGGAGCCAGTGCAGTGTTGCAGAACCGGGCTAATGTGATCATTCTTCCTGGTTCTAGTAAGAACTCTAGCTGGACCAGCTGGAGTTTGTTTATTAAGCGTGAAGGGCAACCACCCAGTAGAGCATTACAATAATCCAGTTCATGAACGCATGAACTAACTTTTTTCATGAATGCATTTCTCATCGAGAGCATTTCATAGTTTAGATTTTTAAGAAACAGACTAGAGCATCCTTTTAATAATAAAAAGATCCTTCGCATTGACAACATGCATATGTTTGTGTCACTCTGAACAGACATATTAACACAGTGTTTCAAGTTTTTCACCGGTAATTGGCAACAGATTTTCCCACCAAATATTTGTTTAATGTGAACAGGCCTTAATTCCCTTCTTTTTCTGCAAAATTCAGAATTTTAACTACATAAAAATAATAAACTACATTTGCAACCTAGATAAAAAAAACTATTGCTGTTGTAAAATATAATATTTTTATAATTCGATTTTTTCAGCTTGGATAGGAAGCTATTGCAAATTTAAAACTTGCATTTCCTAAAATTTTGGCACTTGGCGAATATCATTTACCATGTTGGTGACAGAATGTGCATGGATGTTTTTAATACTAAAAAAGTCTGAGTTCAACACACACGCATACTATTTTGTCTTAGTGCTTGTCAATCAGTTATCGCAGACAATATTTCCAATACACGAGTCTGCATACTTTTTCACCAATAAAATAAGCACCACTCTTAAATCATACAGTTTCCACTGCAGTTTGTAATCACCACATTCATCCCAGAATTCAATCCAACAGTTAATCTGAACAGTATCTTAACTCTTTAATCGGTTTTGTGTCATGACCTAATCTCGCTGCGTGACTAATGTCTTCCCCTCAGACAACATATCTGACACATATCGCATGACTCAATGCCTGCAAGGTTCACAAGCAAGCATGATGGACAGGTCAGATGTTCTACTTTCAAACTTGTCTTTTATGTTCATTCGATCTTGGGAATGTACTGTAGATCGAAAGCTTTCTCCCTCATTGTGCGCTACTGTGTCAATATTGTCTGTCTGTCTCCGCTGGGTTGAGAATTCCTCCCCTCAGAAAGCGCTCAGTTGAGGGAAGCCCACCCAACTGGAGTCAGAGACCTCTCAACTGCACCATGACTGTAAGCGCGTGTGCGTGCGCATGTGTGTGTGTGTGTGAGAGAGAGAGCGATCACGGCCCCACTCAAGCATCCGCTGTGTGGTAAGTGTTGTTTCACTATGACTAAAAGGTGACGCTACATGTTTCAAGGCACTTCAGTGGGCCTTTAAACGTCATCAGCCAAACAGATAAACTCATCTACTCATTATAGTTCATCCTCGTTGTGTTTATAATAACTTCTTACTTGCTGATTGTATTTACGCTTCAAAATCCCTAAATGTGTTCATTTGTGAAGATTCTCATGATGAACAAATGTGCAAGAATCAAACTTTTGTTGGTCACATAGCCTATTTTCTAGAATAATCCAAAAGCCAGTGGAAAAATACTACTGGGTATTTGTCGAGGGAAGCAATGTGATGCGATCTTATGGGTTGGCCTAATGGTTAGAATCATTTCTAATGTCCTCACTATATATTTGTGAGGATGTTTTCAAAAAATCTGACCCTTACTAGTAGCTAAGACTGAATATCAGACATCCAACCTCTCCCGGAAGGTTCTGGAATCTCTTGCATATTGATAGCAGCTCCCTGACATATTATATATTATATACAATATCCTGGAAATCGAGTGAGAGAAAGAGAAGCCCTGTTTCCACCTGGTATATTTAAGATGCGGTTTCGATGATCCAATAACAAGTGGTCAGCCAAGACCCATTACCGCTGGTATTATCATGTGTTTCAAATGCGTCTCTTGTGACCACTTGCGTGCGGATTTCATTGAGAGAATATGAGACCCTCCCCTTTTATTTTGACACACTCTACATTACTGACACATTCAGCGCACCAATACTATTGAATGAACAAACCCGTGTTATGGGGGGGTTAGCCTATATATGAAAGGGTGGGGGGAGGGTCTCCCAGAAATTCGTTTTTGCAGGCTGGGATGTCTGATACACGCTTAGCAATTTGCTAAAGCTAATTTATATGATTGTACACACACCTGCTTCCCACCTGCTAACAATAGCTTATAACACTTATCTGTCTCTCACACTCGATGACATTACCTCACACATTGTGCATGTCTTCAAAGTAATCTTGATCTGTGGGGGAAAACTCTGTGTTTGAGTGTGTGTGTGTGTTTGGGTGGGGATGGCATTTTTCCTCTTTTGCATGTTGGATGTCACAATCATTCACACCCTTTATCAACAAAAATGCTGAATGAAATGTTTTACACAGAATTTTCCTTTTTCGTCCTCTTTTTTTTTCCACGCAAACTCATTCACACTAGGCCTATTAGCCACACAGTCATTCAGAACTAGCGAACAGAACTTGCGATTCTGCAGCACGTTGTGAAAACATCAACATACACAAGAACCCGATGCCATTATGCTTGAAATAACTTATTAAAAACCAAATAGACCTATCTATGTAAGTGCTTTGCAAAAAAACTTCCTTATTGATTTGCAATTAGCTTCAAACAGAGTAGTTTGTTTTATACTATTTCATTCTATTTTTTACTCATAACTGATTTCATTGGTTAACTCAGTAACTCTTCATGGACTCTATAGTTGACAAATATCATGGATGAATCTAATCGCAACAAACACGCTCGCTATCTGTCGGGATGTGCTACTAATGCTGTACTAAGGTTAAGGTTATGGTTTAGGAAAGGGTTAATGCTTATTGTTTATTTCAGCATTATGTAGGACATCAGCACTGCACTGTAAACCCTAACGCTCAAAATAATTATTTGGTTTGAGTAGAGCCAACTTAATTTAAACAAATTATTTAAATCAAAAACATTTATATGAGTATTTAGAACGTGCTTTTTCTCTTGAGTGCACAAAACTGACACATTAATCTGAATTTTCATTGTTTTGAGTTTCATGAACTTGTTTCTTTTAATTTAGACAAACTTAAATTTAAGTGAAACTGGGCTGGGATTTGTTATTTTCCAGTATGCTTTGCCATGACACTCAAAAGGGAGAGTAAATGCTAAAATTATATAATGTTATACGATTATTTTATAATGTTATATAATTTGTTGTGCAAGGTTAATGTTAAGTGGGGGATTTAGTTGTGTTTAATGTTTAGCTATGCTAGTTTAGAAGAGTTTATGTTGTGTTTTTTTAGGGTTACCATAATAGTGACAAGTGGAGCATGAACTTGGTTTGGGAACAGATACATTTTTAAATATTTTATACTCATTCAGCAATTTCTATGCTATGCTAATGCTATCAAAGCATTGTTTTAGCAACCTAGCATTTATTGTATAAGTTTGTTAAAGCTAGCCAAGTTTCCACTACTACAAATATTTTAGTTGAGATTACATGATCATTTTAAGTCAAATGTATGAATGAGCTTACTCATATATTTTAAGTTAAGAGCAGTTAAAATTAGAATTTGAGTACAAAATAAAAATGTGCAAGTTCCGCTTACTTAAACTTTGAATTTCTTAACTAAAAAAAAAATTATGTAACTGATGACCTCATTTTTTTTTTTTTGCCATCTTATTCTAGTTTTCAGTGTGTGGTGGGTGCGCGTAACTGCATGGTTTGCAACATTTATTTTGGTAAAATATCATAGAGATTTAAAGGTGGGCTCTTTTGACCAAACACCCTAGAAACCACCTAGAAACACCCTAACGACTGCACAGCAACCACTCAGAACATCCCAGCATCACGGAAGAGACTTCAATACAAGCACCAATTACATTTTCCTCAGAAAATGTCAAAATGATTGGATGTAAATAGGATTCCATCTTGAATGTAAAATAATTTTGTGCGGCTCTTGAAATGAATAAAAATGTGCTTGTATAGTCGAAAGTAAGAAGGCCACCTACATTTCCTTCTCATTTTAAAGTATGGAGAAGTTAAAAGGCATCAGCTGCTTCCATTCTTCCTTTCATCCTGCCATCAAAATTAAGGAGAAGCCCAATCACGCAGCAAACAAATGTTCTGTATGTGAAAAAAGCGGAACGTCTCCTAATAAAAGCCATGGGTCTCTGTTAAAGTGTGTCGAAATGTGAATTGTGAAACGCTGTGTTGTCCCTCCGGTCCTTGGCTGTTGTTTTATTTAGATTACGGTTGCCATAGAGGTGTCTGGTGTTAAAATCCGCTGATGGTTTGAGATATTTTAACCCGTCTCAGCGCCGAGAGGCTGGTGTTAATTGGATCCATGACCTCTGACCTTCTCTCACACTCCCTGGCTCTCTATATCTCTCGGTTTTCGTTTTGTCTCCTAAAACCCCTCAGCACAACTCTGTTTAATCCTGAGCTGTCAACGCTACTTCCTGTAAGCAGCAACATTAGGCTTTAATTCACCCTCCTGTCATCTCTTTCAGCTAGTAGGCCCTTTCTCTCTATTTCCCTTGTTCCCATTTGATCATGTCGGGATATTTCTGGTTTGTGTGTGTGTGTGTGTGTGTGTGTGTGTGTGTGTGTGTGTGTGTGTGTGTGTGTGTGTGTGTGTGTGTGTGTGTGTGTGTGTGTGTGCGCTGTGCCATACCCACCCCAGAGGCTGATTATGTGTGGAAGTCTGCTTGTGTGAGTGCTTCATCAGGCTCCGTCCACAGTCCAGTGACTCAGCACAACAGAGCTGACTAATGAAGTGTCTGCTCCATGGTGCATTTATTAAAGCAGAGCGATTACAGCCATATATATATATACACACAACCAACACACCACACGGGGGACTGGGGGTGTTTTATACACATGATCATTTTAGCCAAAGAAACAAGATCAAGAATTAAGAAGAACTACACTGTAAATACTTTAACTACCTGTAAGTTTCCTTTAACAAAAATAGCTGAA